>JANHZU010009219.1:147709-165827 GCA_032468055.1 Acrochordus granulatus | reverse complement strand
ATCTATGTACTTTGTACTTTTATGACTTAGCCATAATGGGGTTTGAAGCCTGTGTGAACCCAAACAATGATAATGTGATTAACAAATCATGGTTTTGTATAATATGTGAACTTAGCTCACATGATAGCTTGAAATTCATTCCCTCTTTTTAATTTTTAATTTGTATCGTCTTGCAGACATTCCGTTATTAGCAATTAATAATTGCAAATAAACAGTATTGATATATAACACAAGTGAGATCATTACAGAGCTAACTCAAAAACTTACACTATTAAAAACTTACACTGAAGTACTATTACTTCATAGGAAAATAATGTTATGGTAAAAAAACAATTATTGGCCACAAAAGGACAAAACACATTCGGCCTCTGCTGTGGTCTGCAGAGCTAAATAATTACTGGTTTCCAGCTACCACTTGCAGTGGACGTCCTCGGCCTGATGATCAACTTCAGCATCTGATCAGTGGAGAACAGACTGGTGGTTTCTGGCTGCTAATGGTAATGGGAAGTCAGCAAGCTTGAACCATATTGTTGAGGAAGATGAGGAAGAGCCTTGCCCGTCTCAGCAATTCTACTCTAAATCCAGGACTTCCTGCAACAGGAAACCAGACATCTGGAAGTAGAATCACCGGAGGAGGAGTTCTAACTGACTATATAGGTTTTAGTGAATAAAACCTGTACTTCTTCCTTAGGCTTTTTAATTGATGGGAGTTCTATAACATCTGTGATCCTAAGAGGCACTTCTTCTGTACAGCTCCATTGATTTCTCTCTCCTCCTGTTAGAGAAAGATCAATTATTACTATTTTTTATTCCCTTTTGTTGCCTTCTGCATACGAACTTTGTTTCAAAATAACCCCTTACTCCTAGGGCTACAGTCAAAAAAAGGAAGTCAGAGAACATGTATCCCATTAATGGAACTAAACTGAGAAGAAGCTCCCCCTAAGAGGGCTTACTATCCAAGCAGTTTAGCTTGAGATGATGTCTCTGCATGACATGCTCACCACAAGTGTGCTTGTGAACAAGATATTGTCAGTTCCTTATGGCTGTGTCTCATGTGAACACCAAGAAACTGCCCTTTCATGTGAGCATACACTGCAAGCTGGAAACCAATAACCACCCAAGACTTCAACAAATATTGAACTCTGTACTCTTAGAGTAGCATTAGCTTTAATCCTTTAATTCACATTTTTTTTTGGTTCCTTCAAGTCGGTCTTGACTTTTGGCAACTACCTGGACAAGTTCCTATCTCCATAATATGGATATAATAATACTGAATGCAAGACTCTGGACTTGAAAAGTCCCCAGAAATCAAAATGTAATACAAATTGAGATTGTGTAGCTATGCTCAGGCAATATCTGTTTCACATAACTATTGACAGAATATTTATCAGCATTTTAAAATATTTTGTATCCGTGAACAAAGGCTCTTACTCTTACAGAACCTCTGGTACTCTCAAAATCCTTTTAAAAACCTTGGAGAAAGTTTTTCTCAAAAGATTTAGATCAGGGTTTGTAACTGTGAGGTACTTTCTTTGGGGAGGTGCAGACAGGGTCCAGAGAGATGTGAAGAATCTTTTATTTGTGCATTGTAACAATAACTCTACCTTTCCCCAAATACTGTACTAGTTTCAAGTGAAAAACATGGTGGTGGTAGAGGCACAGACTTTATTTTTTATGCCTTTATGAAAAATAACATTTCATTGTATTGTTTTCTTTGTTCATTTGGGTTCATTTTGATGTTTGGATTTTTAGGGGAGCTATGTACATTCAGATTAAAGAGGTGTGATGGCAAAAAGTTTAGAAATCTCTGATCTAGATAGCTAAAATAAAGTTGGACGTGTTGATCTTTAAAGTTGTGGAGAAGGCAAGATTCTCTTCAGTAATGTGCATTTAAACAGGTAAAAAGGTAAAGGTGACCCTGCCAGTTGTCACTGACTCTAGGGGGCGGTGCTCATCCCCATTTCCAAGCTGAAGAGCCAGTGTTCGTCCGAGGATGCTTCTGTGGTCATGTGGCTGGCATGACTAAACGCCAAAGGGGCACGGACCCCATTACCTTTCCTGCCGGAAGAAGCAGTACCTATTTATCTACTCACATTTGCACACTTTTGAACTGCTAGGTTGGCAGGAGCTAAGGCAGAACAAGGAGACCCATGGCAACGCTGGGTCTTGAACTCGGGCCACTGACTTTCCAACTGGGAACCCGAGCTCTTAACCGCTTGCACCACCATGCCTCAACGTGCATTTAGTAGTGCCAAAAAAAAAAAGCTTAAGTGTTTGGATTTATTCCTTTCACTCTGAAAAACATCTAGCACTCAGACAATTAACACTGGTGCTCCTCAGGACTGTGTGCTCTCTTCACTGCTCTTTTCCCTCTACACCAATGACTGCTCCTCTGGGGACTCCTCTGTCAAAATTCTGACATCTGGATGATACAACATACTTTGTTGTACAATATATATATACAATATATCTGGATGATACAACAGACTTTGTACTCATTAGAGATGGTGATGAGTCTGCGTGCAGAGGGGAGGTTGAACAGCTGGCCCTGTGGTGCAGCTGAAACAACTTGGAGCTGAATATGCTCAAAACTGTGGAGATGGCAGTAGATTTTAGGAAGAGTCCTCCTAATTCAACCTCTCTTGCCATACTCAGCAACGAGGTATCAGCAGTACAGTCCTTCAAGTTTCTGGGCTCTATAATCTCCCAAGACTTGAAATGGACGGCTAACATCAGCACCATTATCAAGGAGGCACATCAGGGGATGTACTCCCTGCACCAGCTCAAGAAGTCCAACCTGCTGCGAGAGCTGCTGATACAGTTCGGCAGAGGAATCCCTGAGTCTGTCTTCTGCACCTCTCTCACTGTGTGGTTCGGTGCAGCAACCGTGCAGGACAGGTGCAGACTTTAACAAACAGTCACAGAATAACTGCAGCTAGACCTGTGCATTGAGAGGGTCAAGAGAAGGGTGGAGAAGATAGCTGCAGACCCCTTACCCTGGACATAATTTGTTTGAACCTCTTCCCTCTGGATGGCACCATAAAGTATTGCATACCAAAACAACCAGACACAGGGAGAGTTTTCCCCCCATGCCATCATTCAGCTGAATACCTGACTCAGGCTATATGACAGGACACAAAGTGCAAAGAATTCTAAATTAACCCACAAGTATTGTCTAAGGTATATGCATATTTATCAATAGATCATGCTTCTAATTCTATACTTCATTGTTCTTTTTCTACCGGCTGCATACTTTGGATGCACACTTTTCTGAATACATAAATTCATTTGTTTATGATTTTATTTACTGTTTCCTGTAAGTATACTGGGGGTGCCTGCTGTACCAGAATCAATTTCCTTGCCTGTTTAACCATGCTTGGCCAATAAAATACAATAAAGTATCTGAATCTCCAGGAGCCCTGTGGGAAGGTAGCTTTAGGTTTATTGCCAGTGACCTTCTGCACTGCTTGGACTAATCTAAGGCAAGAGCAACTTGCAACTCAATTTGTATCAAAAGTAGGGTGCAGGGAATTGACTCTATTGCATACTTTATTATAACTGTGCAACTCACTTTGCAACCATGGAGGAATGAAGAGGGGTAGTGGAGGAGGGTAATCAAATAAGTTGTTACAGTTCAAAAAAAAAAAAAAGCTCCACCAGTCTCAGAAACTTCAAAGCACTGAGGAGGCTCAGCATATCTCCTGACCTCATTCATACAATGCCAAGTTGGAGAAGACGACAGTAAATACAGGCTCAGTTGTTGTACCTGAGCCAACATACATTGATGATTGAAGTTGGCCTGGGAGATGCAGGTTTAATATTCCACTTGACTTAAACTCTACCAGCTTATTTCGAATAATTTTCAATCCAACCCATCCCACAATTATTGCTGTGAGCAAAAAATGAGGCAATATTGGTCAACATGATTCTAAGCTCCTAGAGGAAAGACATATAAGTGAGCACAGTTAGATGAAGATGTGCACAGAGAAATAAAAGAAATAGAAAGGAAATAAAAGAAGGGCAGAAAAAGTCCCAAAGTGGCATGTATCTTCCGTAAGTGTGTAAATATTATGTAAAATATGTAAATTCTGAAAAGCAACAAACCAGACACTGGTACCTGTCAAGTTTTTAATTACAAAAGATTCAACAATTCTGTTTATGTGAGAGAGCTCTATAGTATTTTCAGGCTGTTAAGTTTCTTGGTTGCAGAAAAAGGCATGGATTTCTGTTGTATGAACAACCCTGCAGAGGAAGCTGTATTTGTTTGCAAATAAGGAGCACTGTTGGCTTTGTGAAGGCTATTCATGCATTGACTATATTTGGTTCATAGTGGTGTTGCCTGGCACTTTTATGGACAATGTCATTATGGCTGCATGCAATGGACCACCTCTGCAATTAATCTATTGCAGTCAAAAATTGTCAGCTGTGTAACACTTCAAACAAAGACAGCTTTCCTCTGACTTTTTAAAAAATGATTCAGCATACTAATCTCAGAGCAGCTTTCTTTCCTATTCCATATTCATTGCTTCAATTATGAACAATTCTTTTTGATGCATTATGTATAAAAAGCCAATTATTTAGCATGCAATTATCTATTTGGTTATGACAAGAAACAGATGTTGATGTGCTTTTTCACTGAGCCGCATTCAGATTTTCTTTTGCTTTCAGTCTCACTTCCAAACATGTAATATGCCTCCATTCCTCCTTCAAACCACACTAGTAATACTATATAGCACTTCTTTGCAGAGAATAAGAGACAAAATAGATTTTCTTTCAAATGAAATTTGGATTTCCAATAATCTGTGGTACGGACAGCACTAAATGTTATTAGTAAGATAATTATCTTTCTACATGTTTTTCAAGAAAGGCTTTCTTACTAAAGGGTCAAAAACAGATCCTTTAAATTTGTTTGTTTTACTTGTTCCTCTGGCAAACTAATCCAACTGTATTTTTTAAAATCAGCTTTACATGGCATTAGCCCTTCCGTGAGCATCCTCCTTATTACTCTTCGGAAAGACTGTGTTGAGAAACAGAGTCTTCCAGTGCCATATCTTCTTGGCTGGCTCTTCTGCACTCCACCATATGGCTTATCAGAAGAGCATGAGTAGTGCCTAGGTCCCTTCGCTGCCTGGATTCAGTAGCATCCGTTGCTTCGTAATCATCAGACAATTGCTTTTGAAAAATAGAGACAGTGTCATTAGTGTCCCAACAGCATCCTTTAAATATTGCCAAAAGAGTTAAGTTTAAGTATTGCCAAAAGGGTTTGCATCTGGAAGCCATGTTCAACATTGTACATGATCAGATGTTTTCACCTTGGTCTCTTATACAGTATATCTTGAAAGGTTTTAGAATAAAACATAGCTGTAGAAGGAGCTATGATAAGACCAGAAAACCAAAACCATCCCAAGGCACCTGCAGAAACAGTTCAGGCATTCGCAAAATATTATTCAGTTCTTTGCCCAGATTTGGAATTACCAATATAAGTGATTCAATATTTAATAGCAACAGGGTTATTTGTGATCTAGTTATAGCTAATACAGCTTTCGTGGAGGTAGACAATGAGGAGTTGCAGTACTGACAATGCTTCCTTAAAAAAAACTTAAACATGAATATAATCAGTGGCTGGCTAATCCACTTTTCTCCTTAGACCCCTTCCATATTGAAATCTCTGATAAATTTATTTGCCTGGCAGGACAGAGAAATGGTTTACATCCTATTTTTCCTCTCTAGCTGCTTTCTCCTTCTCAACATACACTTAATCTCCACTGAATATAACAGCTGTCTACATTTTCTTTGATTTGAAACATGATGGAAAACCAAAATGACTTTGGGATTAAAACTCTTTCTTATATCACCTGAATGTATTGATTTTTCCTCCTACCCTTCTCCAAAATATAATGCTCCAATGGTAAGAAGGGAAGGGCTGCAAGGGAGTGACCGATCCATAACAAATGGACTGCAACAGGAGAGGAAGGAAACAAAGGTAAAAAGAGGATGGATCTAGGTCATGCAAAGTTGCTAGGAGTTTCCACAGTTTTCCAGGACAGTTGGCAGATTTCTTTGCATATTTAAATTATTAATTCTGTTTAAGGCTGAAATTTTAAAAAATTAGCATATTTATGCTCTTGACATTCTGATTTTAGGCAATCATGAGAAACAACAGATGCTAAAATTTAAGAGCATTGTTGAAAGGTGCTCCAGTGGCCATAGAAACAAGCTTTGATAGTTACACATGGCCCAAGAACCACAAATTACCAATTCCTGTGGAGAACAAGGCACTAATTAATTAATTGCCATTCAGTTGGTGTCAGGTCTTAGTGTCCATAGAGACAGATTTTTTTTCAGAACAGAATAAGGCAGACAATTATCTTTTTTATTATATCTTACCCGTTTTGTCTCCTGCATATTACGATTTGCTGCTCTAGCAGATGGCCCAATTGCAATATTGACGCTACTGGATGACTGGGTATCTGTTGTGTTTCCTCCTTCAGCTGCAGAGAGTCCAGAAATGACCAGTGCACTTGAAAAACTTCTCTTACCAAACAAGAGGCTGAGAGTGGAACTAGTGGAAGAGGCCAGACTAGACCTGAGCACAGCCTCAGCTTGTTCCTGCACCATTAGCTGGCCCAAGATAGGAACGGCAGCAGTTGGGGAGAACACAGAGGTTGCAGAATCATGGAAGGAGAGCTGGCTGTCCAAAAGCCTTGGGGAAATTTCATGAGCCGAAGTGGAAGTCTGAATAAAGGGCAAATGACTTTCTAAGATTGGACCAGAATGACTTGAGCGAGGGGGTCTTTGACCTAAAGCAGCATGCATCTGAACAGACTGGCTCCTCAATTTTCTCCTGCCTTTAAAACAAAGACAGAAAAAGAAAAAAATCACTTGAAGAAACTGTATCTTTAATGAAATCCTTAAAAATATTATTATTATTATTATTAATGCTCAGGACAAAACACTACCCACAAATATCATTTCAAGGAGAGAAGTTTAATAAGTATGCTTAACTAAAAAATCTGAAGGAAGTGTAAGGATATAGAAAATTGTACACTGTTACTAATCTGGCTAACTTGTAGATGACAATATCTAGCCTACATAAGCAGGGGTTGATTGGTTAATTATTCCAGAAATAATATTTTAACTTTCTGTGGTTCTGTCCTATTGAGTAAGCATACAATAGCTTGCATTATCACTAAGTCTAGTGCAGTGGCTGATCTGTACTCCTGTCTCTGCTTAATTGTTACTGTGATTGCTATTAGATGGTGCCCAGGGGAATTGTGTAGTGTTGAGTTCCAGGAATAGTCAGTTAGCATTGGGAGACATCAGATGACACCTTGACAGAAATGAACCTGCCCATGTGGTCTGGGGCATGAGTGAGGCAGTCTCCTTTGTAGTAGTCCACCTTGTAGAATATTCTTAATTAGGTGTGCCTGTACATCATACTGCAGTTCCACAAACCAGTTAAAGACATTTATTTCAATGTATCTTAAATCCCAGATGACTGACTACGGTGTTCATTTTGGGTTTTATCTTGGTTCTTTTTTGTTGCTGACTTTTGGTTTCTGAGACTGATTTTGATCTACTGTAGTTATTATGTTTTATTTTTTCTGTTTTCTTGTACACAACCTAGAATCTTTGGGGCTAGGGGAAGATTCTGAATACTGCAAAATAGGTAGTAAATAAATAATATGGTGTGTAGATAGCTGGTCAAGTCTAATGTGCTTCATAGCATTGTTTTATGTTACTTGCAGCTCCTTGGTATTTCCTCCATTCTCCCCTATCCATAGGCTTTGTATGAAATGCTATCATGAATTAGCTCTGATCAGCTTGCAGACCAACTTGGAAGGATAATGCTTCAACCTAGGGTATTATATAACAACGCAAAGTCCCCATTCAGCAACTACATAAATCATTCTACATTATTGAAGTAAACCACTGCAGTAATATTATATACTTCATCAGTCATTTATACTTCTTGATGTGAACCAAGGCATCTTTAAAACCCTCGTCTCACTTTGTGGCTCCTGATAGGATTAGTGCCAAAACTGTGCTGTAGTGGAGAATAGGAATTTGCAGTTGGTTATTGCAAGTAGGCACAACTCAGAATCAATGAAGTTTAGACTTTTAGGCAAAAATTCTCAGCAAGTCCCCCTTAAATTGTGGAGTGCCCTAGGTGACTTTGGGTCTCAGCCTCTTTTTTAGCTAAAGCTATCTCACAGAGTTGTTGATGTGGAAATAAAAATAAAGGGAACCACTATACTGTATAATTCACTCTCAAGCTGTATGAGTAACAATATATAGTAAATGCATACATACGTCTGTATAAACTACGATCACTGTGTATTTTCAATTAAAATCTAATTGGCTTACTATCTATATATTAAATACATATGAAATAATTAAAACTTAGACGCTGACTTTTTTCTATACTGCAAGCAATGCATAAGTATTCTTTATTTATTTTCTGCTTGGAACAAGCATATATTAAATCCTTTATTTTTCTGGTTAATCTATGTTTAACCACAGATGATATGTTGTATATACAAATACAACTATTTTGTATTTAAAAAGTATAAAATTATTAATCCTATTTAATTATTTATCCTATTCCCTTCAGCATTCCTTTGAATATAGACACTTAGATGTTACTGCAGTTTAGAAGCAGAATAGAGAATTTTTGGTTGCAGACTCATAGAAAAGTATACTTTTCAGTTTCTTGAAGTTCATTCTTTGATGATTACTTTAACACCAGTGTTATTAAATAAAAGGTAAAAATATACTGTAGCTAAGAAGTACTGTATGATGAGAATCCTGGTATGCTGACATTTACAGTCAAATGTAATTTAACATCTGTTCTCACTTTAAATAGTGAAGCTGACCACTGCCTGAAAATATCCCATATATGTCTTTAATTCAGTGGTTAAAATGTTTTATAGCTGACCACCCATATTTCCACATAAATAACTCAATTTCTGCAAACACTTAGGAAACCAAAGAGTCTTTTATATCCTTTTATGAGGACATTTTTGAAGCTTAAAACTCATCCCTCATGATTAAATTTAGAGAATGTTGACTGTTAGAGCTGTAGATGAAAAGATAAAGCCAAGTAAAAGTAAGTATTAAATTTATTTATTTATTTAAAAAATGTATGACCCCCCTATCCTAGAACACAACTCTGAACAGCTCACAACATCAATAAAACCAAGAGAGAATAAAAACAATAAAGCCATAAAAATTATCATAGACTCATAGAATCATAGAGCTGGAAGTGACCTATGAAGTCTTCTAGTCTGTCCTGCCAAGGCAGGAGTCCTTATACCATCCTGGACAAATGGTTGTCCAATTTTTGCTTGAGAATCTCTGGAAGGTAAGCTGTTCCATTGCTTAATAGTCTTAATCACTTTTAGCTGCCTATCTGCCTTTGCATTATAAAAAAAGGGTTCTTTTGGCTTGCAGACTGTTTTCTTTTTTATTGCTTTGCCTCATTTCTGAAACTCTGGTAAAGAAAATGGCAAGAAAGAGGTCTGGTGGACTTGCGCAGAAGTAAAGATGAAGCATTAAACTCCCTTGTACTCTATGACTGTTATATGACAGTTAAGCTTGTTTTTCCAATTACCTTTGGAGTAGCTTGTGAAAGTAACAGGGCATACAGTACTGCTAAATAATCAGTTTATCAGCAACATTTATTGCCAACTTATTTATTTAGATTTTTATATTGCCGAAATCCGGAGGCTCTTGGTGGCTAACAAAAAAAAAACATTAAAAACATTAATTAAAACTAGAGAGGTGGGCTAAAAATATTTCATCGATAAAAAAGGGGAATGAGGATGGTTAGTGATCCACCAGCCACCTCCAAGATGATGATGAGTCCCCACTGGAGCCCCAAGCCACCTTGCAGAGCCAGGTCTTAAGGCCTTCCGGAAGGCCATCAGGGAGGGGGCAGCCCTCAGCTCAAGGGGCAAGATGGTCCATAGGACAGGAGCCACAGCAGGAAGGCTCTTCTCCTAGACCCCGCCAGCCGAAATTCCTTAGCTGACGGAAACCGGAGGAGGACTCCTCTGCTGATTCTGGTGGGCCGGGAACTCCACATTGGGGTGACATGGTTCCTCAGATAGCCTGGTCCCAGGCCATGAAGGGCTTTGAAGATCAATGTTAACACCTTGAATTGTACCCGGAAGCAAACCGGTAACCAGTGCAGCTTGCGGAACAAAGGTGTTATGCAGGCTGATCTATTGGCCCCTAAAATCATCCGCGCAGCCACAATCTGCACCAGCTGCAATCTCCAAATACTCTTCAAGGGAAGCCCATGTAAAGCGCATTACAGTAGTCCAGGATCAAGATGAAGAGGGCATGAGTGACCGAGTGAAGGGACTCCTGGTCCAGGAAGGAGCGCAACTGGTGCACAACATGAAGCTGTGCAAAGGCTCCCCTGGCTGCGCTCGCTACCTGCTCTTCAAGTAGGAGTCGCGAGTCCAGGAGAACTCCCAAGTTACGCACCAGGTCTATCTGGGGTAGTGCAACCCCATCAAGAGATAAGGATGGACATGTCCTAGAACCAGCCACCCAAAGCCACTCCGTCTTGCCAGGGTTCAACCGAAGTCTGTTGCTACCCATCCAGCCCTGAATAGCCTCCAGGCACCAAGTCAGGGCCAGGACAGCGTCATTTGGGTCACCTGGGAAGGAGATGTAAATATGGGTCTCATCAGCATACTGATGATACCTCATTCCATGATGACGGATGATCTCACCCAGCGGTTTCATGTAGATGTTAAAAAGGAGAGGAGGAAGCACCGAGGCCTGCAGCATACCACAAAGTAATGGCCGAGGGCTGGACCTCTCCCTCCCTATTAGCACTGATTGGGACCGGCCATAGAGAAAAGAGCTGAACCAGCACAAAACTGCACTGCCCAGTCCCAGCCCCCGCAGCCAACCCAAAAGGATACCGTGATTGACGGTATCAAAAGCCACTGAGAGGTCAAGGAGGACTAGGATGGATGCACTACCTCCATCCTGCTCTTGCCAGATTATTACTTAGTATTATTATGTATCGTGAACAAATGGGTAGATTTTTCAGAATATTCATGTGCATTAATGCAAAGGAAAGCATGCATACTCATACCAGTAGGTTACTGTAACATTTATGGCCAGTTACAGGAGAGAATTAAGCATTTTTAAACCCATTAATTTCAAAAGAATCTGAGTTGACTCCAAGAACAGTTTAAGTACAAGATTCCTTCATGAATCTGTGTCCTTGGACATCAAAAATCTCTCCTGCTGCAAATGAGAGAGAAGCATAGGCCTCCAGTAGAAGGCATGTTGATGACCATAGGTCATGATACTATCATAAAAATGACATAGGTGATACAACTGGTGTCATTTGCAAGATGACATCAATGACGCACTTGCTCTCATTGCAGATAGGACAAGGGTGTCAGGGGAACAGCTTGACATTGCAAAGCATTAGAATATATTTTGGACTAAGCCAGGACTCTTGCTGTCATAATTAATGTTACAGTTTTATTTTTGCAACCCCTTGTGTTTAGCTTGCATTGTAAGCCATTTATAAATGTTCATTATTGGAGAGCCTATAATATCCTTCGTCAGGAAATAAATGCAACTGAAGATAAGTACCTGGGAACTGAGAAATCTGAAAGGAAGGCTGAAGTTGGGGTGTGCTGTTCCTTGTATGCTGGGAGCTGCTGCTCTGGCTTGAGTTATTAGCTGGATTACTGCTGGAAGATGCATTCCTGCTGGCTCTTTCCTCACAGCCTCCTCTACTACTTGGGTTACAGTCCTTCCGCACTCTGTTAGAAAAGAAATAGTCAGGAACCCCAGAATATAGTGGATTTCTCAGTGCTAAATTCTGGGAAACATGGGTGGAATGGTGATCAGTCACTCTCTTTCAGCTCAATTCACCTCACAGGGTTATTGTTGTGGAGAAAATAGGAGGAGGAAGGTGTGTAGGATATATTTGCCACCTTGAGTTATTTGTAAAAAGAATAAAGGTGGGATATAAATAAATAAATGTCTTTGTTTTCCACTGTGGGAACACAGAGCAGGATTAGAGAAGCCATTCTTTGACAAATAAGCAGAAAGTTTTATCCTCAGAATTGCTTTACATTTCTTTGGCAAATTATGGGAAAAGCAGATATTCATTGATATATTTCTGGCAGCTTTCAAACTGGGCTCATATGATAGAGGTAATATTTTGGTTGGTAATAGCAAAGAGCAATGCAAGTTGCATGTTAAATATTCCACTAGATACAATGAAATATTTAATATTAAAATCAGTAATTAAATGCAGTGGTAATGGGATTTGCATTTGGGGCATACCTTTTGCCAGTTTTTCCCCTATATTTTTCTTGACCTTTTTATAAGCAGCTCAGTATTTAGTCATTCTTTTCCTCATTTTATTTCCAGAGTTATCTTCTGAGAAGGTTTAGATCAAAAAATGTAAATGGCTGAAAATCAGCCAATAAGCTGCATGGCTGAATAGAAATTTGAACTAACCTTAGCTCAACATTGTAATCTAGAGTGGCATCTTCAGATATTGCTGACTTACAATTCACAGGAGCTCCAGTCAGCAGCATCACCAATGGCAAGTGTTAAAGATAGTTTAATAGTTTAATGGCAAGCGTTAAAGATAGATTCAGTAATATATGATGGGATGCAGGTCTCCAGGCTCAGCTTTAATCACTGAATCAGGCTAGATCTCATGCTGTGATCTGCGCTATTAATATGTGCGATGTCCCATACTTGGACAACCCATTTATTTTGGGTTATGCAGCTAAAGAAGGTCAGAATATAATCAGAATAGGAGCTCAGGAAATAAAGATGCTTAATGCCTGCAACTGTTTTCTGAAATACATCATCTTTCTCTTCAAAGTTGTTGTTATCCTCACTGGAAATAGTTTTTTAAGATGATAGGAAAAGTTGGGAGATCCATTTCGGTTCTTAGTTTGTAGAATATAAGTCATTTAGAAACTCTTTTATTTTGCAAAACTCTTCAACTTATCCAGATATTTTAATTCTGAACATGCTGACAAAAATATTAAGTTTCAAAGTTGCCTCGTTATTTCATTTGTCATTATTAACCCCATGTCCTAGTTCTGTAGTAAATTGGGAAATTCATTGCAAGTAGAATAGATTCTATAAATTTTACAGTTTAGGTCATTTGATCAAATGTATTACACTGTTATTTATCAAAATCATATTTGGTTCAACATCAACAGAATGGTAACAGAATATTTTTCCTCACAGCATTCACATGCTCAGTCTATCTAAATTATAAAATACTGCAACATTGCTGAAAGAATAGCTGGCTGGAGAAAGAGAGCCACAGAAGGTGAAAAAACAACATTCCTCTGGAGGTACACACAGTTCTACAACAAAGTACTTGCCTCCTTTCCATATTTGTCAAGTTTTACATATCTTTGCCTCTTGCACATTATACCTCTGACTCCCTTTCTCACTCCTTTTCAGTGGAAAAGTTATACAAAAATTCAGAAAATCTGAAAGCAGGTGAACATTTTTCAACAGAATTGTATATATTATCACAGTAAAATTCTTTCATTAGCAGCTCTCTAAATACAATGAAGGCAGCTTGTTCAGTGAGTAAATAGGATGCTCAGCTCAAACAGAACTGCAGAAATAATTCAATGAGTATACAATAGGAATCGATGCATACCTATTGTGCTTTAACTTTTAAAAGGAAGATCTTCAGGAAAGCAACAAAAATAGCTATGAAGAGACAAGAGGATCAGTGTATAACCCCTACAACTACATAAGAAGGGAAAGGGGAAGGAAAGCAGTATTTTGATTGATGACCTAATTTAAAAGGATAGTAACCCTGTTTTGGACAATGGAGAAAGAAGGCAGCATGTATCACTTTATGTTCCTTTTAATGAATCCTTTATTTTGAGAGCTCTAAGTCATCCTTTAAAACATCAAATGAGATTCAGTCGAAGGTCTCTGGCCATGAGGCCTCTTGTGCTTACCTAAGCCACTTATTTATGAACCATCTTTTGATGCTGTCGAGACTTATTGGTCCACCCCAAACATTTTTCAGCTGCCTGTGAGTCCCTATATAGGATGTGGTCAAAGGAGAAACATACATGGGGTATCCCAGAGGCTGGTCACATGAGGAGTTAATTAGGTTCCTCAACACTTGTTTGTTGTTTTGGATGCTGCCTCGTTCTGGATTACGATTGCGTAAAAAAATCAGTTCCTGCTGTTGTCCAGCCCAGAGCCCTCTGACACATTCCTTGTTCACCTAAAAGCAAACAAAAGTACAAATCCTGTGGAAACATTTTGGAGAGAAAATTGATGGGAGCTGCAATCCACTTGCTGTTTCCACTGCAGACTTGCTTACTTCAAGGCCATGGGCAATTTGGAAGTGCTGGCCTACTGTAATTCCTCCCACCCTTCCTTTGGAAAATTGGGGGTGGGGTGTCATTTTCTGTTATGAGAAATACAGCTATTTAGATCTATATTAAGCACAGGAGATGATATCTGAGGTACAGACTTTCTGGAATGGGGGAAGCATATACTCTTCTGTGGGCAGATAACTGGCAAAAGTTGATGGCATAATAACAGCTCAACTGTATGACAAGACTTTAGCTTTGTTGGAAGTTTAAGTTTATTTTTTTATCATCACTTGACTCCTAGTTGGTCTTGAAAAAAGAAGGCAGAACCAAAAGAACTGGAATTCCAATGGACCAATACTGTAATCTAGAGCTAAGATTAAGCTGAGCATAGATTAGTTATTTGATAGCTAGTATAATTGTTATGTACCAGAGAACTGTAGACTTTCTAATAAGCCATGTTCAACAGTGAACTGAACACTGCATCTATAAATTGCTGCTTTATATTCACACATACATATACCCTCCTAAACTATTGTTGTGTGATTAACATCATATGAGAAAATATATAAATATGAGTATTATAAATCATTGCATCGTTTAATCCCTCTGTCAGACTGAGTGGATGGTTTTTAGGGCAATGGTGAAAACAAGAGTTGCCCGCCTCTGTTCCCTTCTAGTCAGCAATGCCACTAAGTTGGGTTAGAATTTACTTATCTAATGGTAATTAAGGTTATTTTAATCAGCCATTCAAATGAGTTTCTTTGAAATAAAAAAATAATAAAACTATGAATCTGCCCAACAGCCCACCCTCTGATTATAAAATGCTTTCTAAAAATAAGAAAGCAAAAATAATGAGTAGGGTCAGCCCATGGAATTCCAATATGCCTATTAGTCCAAATATTGATTCTGGACTTGGAAACTGCTGTTTCCATCACTTTACCATCCTGCAAAGTAATTAAATGCCATTCAGATCCCAGATCTAATATTTGCTACACCACTGGGTCAAAAGACTTATCTAGCTAGAATGGAAATAAAATTCTAAATACAGCATCTATGAATGTAAAAAAAATATCACACAATGAAAATGAGGCAAAGGAATAGTACCTTGATAACTTTAAAGCTTAAGTAGCTTTTGTGGAGCATAATAACTTTATATTCATCTGTTCCTTCTTCCACCACATGCCTAAAAGTAAGGAGCTCTTCTTTGTTTGAGAGGATGGCACTACGCCAAGCAGGATCCCCTTCATGACAAATCACAACTTTCTCTTCAAAAGACTTAATTGCATCATAAAGAACAGCAGGATCTTCATATTCATCTGGACAGGTGAACTGGTCCTGATATTAAAGGAAAGGCATGGCTATGATCAGAAACATTGATGAAGAAATGAACGTGTTTTGGTTTAGAAACTTCACCGAGATTGCAGGCTACACTGCATTTGTGCAAAGACCATCTGTAGCAAAAAGGCATGATAAAGGCATGTAGCAGTTTTGGCTTGTTGCACTGGAATAGCCCACCTTAATATATCAGTTGGTTTTAATTACTTCTAGTAGCTCTAGGCTGTGCAAGTCATTTAATCTTTTATCTGAATTTAACTGGCCATAATGCAAGAATTTTTGTTATCGTTGTGTCTACCACATTGCCAATATAATAAAGTTTATATTATGTACAAAAAGTATTTTCTGCAGAAAAGAGGAAAACTCACTTGATGTAGTTTTAATGACATTCTAATTGCAGGAGCAACAACTTGGTGCAAGAGGTCCATATCTGCAAACACCCATTCATCTCTTGATGTAATTCGAAAATCTCCTTTGAACAAGGCATGAAGGCCATGGAGGAAGGAGTCTAAGCTGTAAACAATCATATTAATTACTCACAGATTCAGTTTCCATTACAGCTGTTGAAAATAAGATCTCTTTCATAGTAGTTGTGATGGAATTCTCTGAGCCTGAGAAAGAAAATGGATGTTTCCAAATATTGCAGAACAAGAACAGATGGATGTTTTTGTGGAATCAAATAAGCAATTAGTATCTTACTCATTAAACCAAGATTCGGAAAGAGGATCAAAGGCAAGAGAGAGGCACTGCTTTAATATATTTACTGATAAATGATTGCCATGTACACATATCCAATTTCCAAAATTCTGTAACCAAACCTCCTTTTTTCCTTTGTAATTATCCTGCCTACTCAGACTGTGAGAATGTTATTTTCTTGGATGTGACCTGCTGTAAAGGGCTTAATGTAGCTGCAACTGAAGACAGTGTTTGTATTTGATAGTGAGTTTTTGGAAATATTGTGGATGAAATGGCTACACAAAAGAGTGACAAAAGAATAATTTTTAAAAAATTACAACATTTCCCCCATTTTGAAGGTCTTCTTCTCAAAGAACATAAATAACTTTTCTAAACTGTTCCACCCAAGATGATTGGGTGAAAAAATAGGAGAATTCAAAGATGGGACACTGTCTTAATGATCATGGAATAAGTTCTCTCATGATGTCTTCCCTTGGGATTTAATTAAAGCCTGTGAGTCTGCACACCACTAAAAATAACAATATAACAGAAGTCAGAATATTCAGAAATCCCTGGATCACCTCATAATTTAAAAAATGAAGAACCCCACACTCTAGCCAAAGGAATTTCTCTAATTATCTTCACCTTTCAAGGGATGTCTCTAGTCTCTTTTTTATTAAATCAAGAGAATTAGTGGAAAAATGCACCATAACATCAGATTGTCCTAATCCAATCCTTCTGCAGAAATATGTTCTGCTAAGATACACTAAAATGTGTATCTGTCATCTCGGCCTTCACTCTCAGGATGTTTTATGAGGAACTTGGAAAAAGTACAGGAGAAAACAGCTTATCTGCTTGGGATATAAACAGCAGATTTGCCCTGAAGGGTGCTTATTTCTTTGAACATCCCCAGTTAGATGCTTCCAACCTTCCTAGATAAGAAGGCCTGGCTATAGCTGTCATCTGAATTTCTAAGTGCAAGTGTTTCTCCAGGAATATAGAAAATTATAAACAACGATCAGGTTTCTTGGAATGAATGTGGAAAGTGAAAGTAACAAAATAAATGAAAGTTACTGGCTGTCAAGATCTTATGAGACATTAGAAACTAATGTCAACACTAGGAACAAAGAAGGATGTTCTGTAACAAGTGAAGCATATTAAAATATCTATCTCAATATTGTTTGAGTTCATGTTGTTGTTATTCAGTCATATCCAATTCTTTGCGACCCCATGGACTGCAGCACACCAGGCCACCTGTCCTGAACTCTCTCCTGGAGTCCACTCAGATCCTAACCATTTCATCCTCTGCTGCCCCCTCCTCCTTTGGCCTTCAATCTTTCACAGCATCATGTTCTTCCCAAATGAGTCCTCTCTTCGCATTATGTGGCCCAAGTATTTGAGCTTCAGTTTCAGTATCTATCCTTCCAACAACTGGCTTGATCTCCTTGAAGTTCAAGGGACTCCTGAGAGTCTTCTCCAGGACCACAATTCAAAGGCATCAGTTCTTCAGCACTCAGCCTTCCTTATGGTCCAACTCTCACACCCAGTACATTATTACTGGGAAAACCATTGCTCTGACTATACAGATCTTTGTTGGCAAGGTGATGTGTTTGCTTTTTAATGTACCATCTAGGTTTATCATAGCTTTCTGCCCAAGGAGCAAGCGTATTTTAATTTCATGGCTGCAGTCACCATCTGCAGTGATCTTGGAGCCCAAGAAGGTAAAATCTGTCACTGCTTCCATT
>JANHZU010009219.1:133214-144109 GCA_032468055.1 Acrochordus granulatus | reverse complement strand
TTCTTTCTATGTTATCTTGCTTTGGTTCGTCTGGTGGCTCATAGCCTACACATACTGCAAAGCCAGATACTGCAACACATTAGCACTATCAATCACAAGGCATTGCTAGGAGTTTTAGTAAAAAATATCTGAATGATGCAGGTTGCCTACTTTGAACATAGAATAATTTGATCATGCCATACTTTTTCCTATTCTCCCCTATTTGTTCTGTTTTCTCCTTAGTTTTGAAGGAGTTTTTAAGAGTTACATTCTTACAACCTTTTCCAACTAAGAGTTCTCCAGATGTGCTGACCTACAGAATTTGCAACTTTCAGCCAGTCTTTCTTTGGTTGTGCTGGCTGGAGATTATGGGAAATGTCCTCTAATAACATTTTGGAACCCTCAATTGGAAAGGCTAGTTGTTTTGTTAGGAATTATTTAGCATAATAGGAAATTTATTATAGTGATTTGTGATTAAATGTAATAAACTTCTCATGAAAAAATAAAGGAACACTATCTTGTAAGTTTGTTATAAGAACCACTGAAACTCCCCACAAGAGGTTATATAAATTGAATAAATAACTAAATAAATATTCACCTCCACTCTTTTCCCAGCACAGAATTGAATCCAATCTAAATAAACACTACAGAAACTTGCTCTGGTGATTCCTTGAAGGCAGGGGACATAATCATCATCAATGTTAATGCTGAACATTGCAAGGTCACGCTCAATATAATGCCATTTTGAGAATGGTTGCAGTGTCTTCTGGAATGTTTCATCTCTTAGCCAAGATTGGATTTTGGAGGAGCTTGCAGTAAAATATATAATGCTCTGTAAATGAAAACAGAAATGTGATTTGCAATGAACACATTGAACTAAAAGATATTTAATTATTTCAAACATTAGAGAAATGCCTCTATGGACATTAAAATAAATCCTGTCTCATATTGTACCACTACACTATACTTTCTTTCACTTTTTATACTCTTAAGTCTTTGCAAGAATACATAGCATAGTTCAGGAGAACAGATCGATGTTTCAAAAGTGCATAATAAAGAAAACCACAAGAAAGACAACATTAGGATATTGAAAAGGATTAATGATACAAGGGTATACCTGCTTAAAATTTATGAATGTCATACTTCCAGTTTTATATTGAAATTTGCATTTAAGTATGGACAAAGGAACCGATTCAGTGCAAAAAGCAGATTTTGAATTTTTCAATCTTTAGAAAGTGATAAGTGTGCTATGCCTTCTAAGAAGATTTATACTGACAACATAATTCGGGGGAGGGGGAACTACCCCTTTTAAAGAAGCAGTCTTTTGAGCTTGCTTTCTCTCTCTCTTGAAAAAGAAATAAATTGACAAGCAAATGTGAAGGCAGGATTTAAATAATCTTCACTAGCCATGTAGTAAATTATTTCAAATATATGCAGAAAGTTATAGGAACTGACTCAGTTTACTACGAAGAGAGCAAAATTCTTTTAAAGTTGATAAACAGCCCCTCACCCAAACCTGCTTGTCAACCAGATGGCAAAGAAAAAAGAAGGTGAATGTTTTAAAAAATGAAGGCTGAGAAAAGAGGCTGCCGAAAATGTAAATATATGGGTGTTCCTGACACAGAATATACAGTATTTTATTTCTTTTATTGTGGCTTTTATATTGTAATTGTTTTTAAAAATCCCATTAGCTGCTCAGAGTTGCTTTGTAAGTAGGCAGCCATTCGTATAAATGAAATAAATAAATACCAGACCTCTTTCTTGGACATAGCAGTACCATATTACCTTTATATAGTATCTTACGAGGATCCTTCGCAGATCAAACACTTGAAGCATGGTGGCTGCACTGTTGTCAATAATATTATATCCTTCTAGGATGTACTGAGTCCGCGTTATTTCCCAGGTCAGCCAACGAAGGTTGAAAGCTGCATTACATGAGAGCAAGTGAGGAAAGTGGCCTGGCTTACAACAGCAGCAGCTTTCATTGTCTTCATCTCCTTCTGTTATAGCCTCCACTTCCCTTTGCTGGCAGTAAGTCCCTTGGAAATGAAACACAGGATAAACACAGTGGCAGTATCTGCAGAGAGCAAGGAAAATAAGCTCTACATAGAAAATTGCTGGTCCTCCTTCAAGTAGTTAAAGAATAGCAATTAAACCAAAAGAAGGGAAAGCTATGAATATAAAAATGGGCTCTTACTCTGTGCTGAACACAAACCACTAAGGAACAGACTATTTATTTCACTTTACTAAGTAAATCAAGTCAAATTCTACGCCATGGAAATACAGTAATTTTCAAATACTTTGCCTTAAATGTAGAAAGATGAGTATACAGTTTCAAAATGCATGCCAAGTCTTAGCCTTCTAAACGTCTTAGACATAAACTCATAGTGTGTATTTTTTTGGGGTTTATATTTTGGCTATGCCTGTCCAACAACCTAACAACTGTCTAACAACTCATAAAAATTTAAGAGAGTTTTGTATGGAAGGCCTTGTAACTTCTAAAAAAAATGTGGGAAAGTCAGGAGTGCAAGTTTATTTCATATTACATAGTATCTAATGGGCTACCAGGTCACCATTATGTTTAATACCAGTGGAATCAGATATTAATCCCCTGTTTTGCAATGAACCAGATCTAATATGTGACAAGCAAACTATTTCTGGAAAAAATGACCCCAGATGTCACTTTCCGGCATATTTATCACAAAAACTCGTGTACTGAAGAATCTGAAATGATTTAGCAACTGCCCAAAGTAGACAATTTCATGGTGATTTTCAGATCCAATTAATTTTCTGCTCTATCTTGACCCCTACTCTTTAGGCTATGAAGAGGGCTTACCTCGAAATTCTAGCCCCCTGAGCTGGAATGTGACAAGACCATTTCCAATTTCTATCAAGTGAACAAAAGCATTTAAATAATCTGATGCCAAAATAAAACAGTCCCCGGAACTGTAGTTTCCCCAACGTCCAAGAATCAAATCTCCACAAAGGGTCTCCTGCAGAGATCTTGTTAGGTGCTCATAAAAGATGGAGTTAAGGTTATCATCATTTCCTAAAATCACAGAAACACAAAGAGTATAAAAGGGATGAAAAACCCCAAGACATGTATCTTTTGAGAAGAATCCTATTTGTTTACTCCTAAAGAAAATTCTATGTATTTACTCTCCAGACAGAAACTTCCTTTTGACCACATGTATCAGGGACTACTTGTACTGTCACTGTAAGGTATTTCTTAGATCTTAAAGTAGGCTAGCAGAAGTCTAAAGGTGCTGGAACATTTCCTGCAACCAAGATATCTGGCTTTATAAATGACTGGGATCATCTACCCAGCCATTTATACACTCTATTCTCTTTGGAAAAAGAACTGAAGACAAGTGTTACTAATAAATATTAGGAGTTATTTTTGTTAATATAATAATAGAGTTAATTTATCTCTATTTGTTCAATCCTGAATACTGTGATTCCAACAAGAAACCAAAGGCTTCACTAAATCAAGAAGTGGTGTATTTACAGTGCTGCTGTATGTACAATAAGCGTTTGACTCTGCAGAGCACTGCCTTACAGGAAAATATATAGGGCACTCAGTCTTGCCTGCTTATTTGTTCCTTCTTCCTTCCACAATGTAAATTAAGTGGCTTATAACAAAATGAGTAGATAAAACCAGAGTCTTGAAACTTACCCATTAGGTTTCATTATGCAACTATAGCATCTAGATTCTATCTTTAATTGCCTCATTTAAACCTGACAGCTAAGAATACTTGACCATGATTTCATTCTGTAAAAAGTTAATTAATATATATAGTACAGCTCATGCAACTACACCATGGCTTAACCAACTGGGCAACAAATGCTTCTGTTATGAGATAATGGATTAAGCTTTTTAGTTCTTTCCAGATAAACAGTCAAGGGCATTCCTGCATTAATAAGCTAATTAAAAAAAACCACTGGGCCTGAATAAAAATCACAGAACAATACCTATACTTCTGAGTTTTTTATACTTGAAATTAAAAAGAAAAAAAAACCCCAACTGGAGTGGAAGAGAAAAGGTAAAAGCAACTATTGTTAAATTGTTATACAAAATGTAATGAAGTAGAGAAAGTTCCCCCTCATTGATCACAAGGGGGCTTGTGTGACTCAGTGAATCCATGAGCTATGCCATGCAGGGCTACCTAAGACAGACAGTTCACAGCAGAGAGTTCTGACAAAATGTGATCACTGGAGAAGAAAATGGCAACCCACTCCAGTGTCCTTGCCAAGAAAATCCCATGGACAATATCAAAAGGCTAAAAGATATGATACTGGAAGATGAGCGCCCCCAGGTTGGAAGGTATCCAATATGCTACTGGGGAAGAACAGAGGACAATTACAAGTAGCTCCAGAAAGGGTAAAGTGGCTAGGCCAAAGGTGAAAGGATGCTCAGCTGTGGATGTGTCTGAATGTAAAAGCAAAGTCCAATGCTATAAAGAACAATATTGAATAGGAACCTGGAATCTACGACTTCACCTATGATCTATGGCTCCAGGTAAACTGGATGTGGTCAAACATGGGATGACAAGATCGAACATCAACATCTTGGGAATCAGTGAACTAAAATGGACAGGAATGGGCAATTTTAATTCAGATGACCACTATATCTACTTCTATGGGCAAGAATCCCTGAGAAGAAATGGAGTAGCTATCATAGTCAATAAAAGAGTGAGAAAAGCAGTACTGGGGTACAATCTCAAAAATGACAGAATGATCTCAATTCAAATCCAAGGTAAATCATTCAACATCAAAATAATCCAAGTCTATGCCCCAACCACTGATGACAAAGAATTGAAGAAGGCCTTCTTAACTCTCCTTGATATTCTGGGAAATTCACTTGAGTACTTTGCTTTCTTACATTTATTTTTCTTTGGGATGGTTTTAGTAGCTACCTCTTGTACTTTAGCAGTTACCACTGTCTTTTCAAAAAGGTGAAAGTAAATTTATGGGGAGAAAAAGGAGAGGTGGGGAAGAAGAAATGGGCATACATCAATTGTTCATTCTGAATGAGGGGGAAAGAGAAATTACATCACAGATAATAAAAAAAGTGAGTCATATCTGGGCTGCTTTTCAGTATGTTTTGTTTTACACTATTTACAAGAGTGTCAAGGAGGTAACACATATGTTGAACAAACTTTCCAAAGTTAGTATCCTCCAGATGTACTGAGAATATAATTTTCAAGATTCTTAGCCAACTTGTCCAACAGGAGATGTATTTATTTATCAGGTTTATATCCTGACTTTCCTCCAGAACTTCAAAGTACCTTTATAGTATTTTCTTCTATTTTGCTTGAGAACCACAATTCTGTAAAGTAGCTGAGCTGAGAGAGAATCATATGTTTAGTGTCATCCAGAAAACACTGATGGCTGAATGTGGCCCTGAACCTGAGTTTCTCCAGTCTTAGTCCAGCACTTTAATCACTATACCACAATGGCTGTTCCCTTCTCTATGTGTTATAGTCTTACCACCTTTGGAAGACAGTGGACTGGGGAAGGCAAATTATGAAAGAAATAAAGTCATGGCAAGAGTCATTTTTATGAAATTCTCAGAACTCACATTCAAATTAAGATAATTAAGAAAACTTGAAGGAAAAAAATCAAACATAATCCTGTATATTCAAAAGGGAATATTTAACAGGTTTCTTCACAACTGTTTATTACATGTCATTATTAAAAGCTTTTCCTGCATAGTATAAGCATCTTGGGTGGGGTGCTTTTATTTAATGCTATCACTTCCCTTCTTTTCAAAACAAAATCAAAATGGGCCTATTGGTGACAGTTGCTCTGAAGTTATATTCAGAGATGGATGAATCTATCTATCTCTGAGAGAGATGGGTGGCTTAAAAAAGTGATAAATAACTAATAATTCTGTATATATTTATCCCAAATGCTTGAAATCAGCTGGTCACCAGCCTTCTGCTATATGTAGACCATTATGTCATCATGGAAGCCTTGTAGCTCTTTTACATATCTACACATCAAAATATTTTCCCCTGCAAAACCACAATGTACACTCCATTATATTTTATTCATATTATTTTTGCATCACTCTTTCTCTCACAGAACTAAATTTTCTTTATGAATCAAATGTTACTAATTACTCAGTATTTATGATTTATATCTCACTTTTCTCTTAAGAGCAAAAAACAGCATGAGTACAACTATAAACGAGTTGGATTCAGCTTCCCTTAGAAAAACAAAACACAGATATCTAGGTACTTCTGTTAGCACAATGTGTGTGCAATCTTTTAGAATATCTCCAGAAGGAAGGAAGCACCAGACCCTCCACCAAGACATTTGCTCAGTTGATATTGTTGTAATCTTTCAGTAACTCTTCTGCAACAGTTTGCAGAACAGCTTTCCTGAAACGTCTTTTGCTGATCTATCTCTGAATCCAACTGAATATGTTCGATATCTTAAATATTCTATCTTCACAAACATATATCAAAATAAATTCTATTTCCTACCTGCATCCTTTTCAATCTGGAGTACCAATCTTGTATTGGAATGGTCCGTTCTTTTTGTGCTGAAAAAAAGATAGATACTTACAGATTATCCCTGCTGGTTGACAGGGAGGTTTTCTGTTTCTACTTTGTACAAATTTTGATCTGGCTCCTCCAGAATTTAGCTCTCCTTTCTATAGTCTGAATGTTCCTCCAGTTGCTAAAAAAGCAACTCAGTTTCCATCAAGGTGGTGCTAATGGATTATAAGACTTAAATTGTCTAGATTGAGTCTTACCGGCTTTTTTAAGAAGCTAGGGAAGTCTTGGAAAAATTTGGAGGATTCAGAGATTAGCTGCTGACCTTTTTCCTCATCTAAGGAAAGTTCCCTGTCCTCCCTATCAGACTGGTCTTCGAAGTTATGTAAGAAAAAGTGTAAGGACTGAGGATTCCCCCTTTGCTTGGCTACCTGGCTCTCCCGTCAACTCAGTGATGCCTGAGCCTCAATCTTTGCAGTGAGGAGCAGGAGAGAGGACTCTTGAGGGGAGGAAGAAGAGGAAGTGGATGAGGAACAGTCCCCCTTCTTGTTTGTTCCCTGAAGTTTACCACAGTTGGGGAGCTGCAAATGGTGTTTATTATCTTTCAGTACTCCATGGGGTAGGTCATCAGTCATGTGGTCTGGCTCAAAATACCATGGCCCTCCCTGGAGGTCTCTGAGGACCACAAGCCAGAGAGCAGGATCAGCAGAGAATGATCTAGTGGAGCAAGTTGAGATTGGAAGCTGTTGCTTTCTTAATGGAAATTATGGAAGAATCAGATATCTGGTGTTGCTAGCAATATTGCTTTTATTGTAAGCTGCACAGAGTCACGGTAGTGAAATGGATAGGGCATACATTTAATAATAAATAATAATGAAATATTCCCATAGTCCTTGGTTCATCTATTTCCCTGAGGAGGGGTTAAGGGCCTCCAAGAAGCTATGAGGCTCACACAGCTTTGCACCACCAATTCATCAGCCACAGCATTAGCTAGCAAGTCTCGGGAACAGTGCACTAAGGAGACAAAAGGGAGCATTGGTGTATCACCAGAGGCCACCACCCCTCTCCCTCTCCCTGGCTTGATTCCAGATGATGGAGGAGTCTCAGATCCACAGATAATGAATTTGTTGGTGATGGTGGAAGATCTGGTGACCTTGCAAGAGATTAAACAAAAAGAAAAGAAAGTGAAAAGGAAACATGGAAGGAAGAAAAGAAACATCGAATAAGTCTATGGTGGGACTCATTCCCAAATATGTGCTATTTGGAGGAAGACAGGGTCAGAAATGGAAAAGAGGTGTCTCCTTCCATTGGAAGCATTTTTTTCCAGGCTTATCTCCAAAGCAAGTGGAGCATCATCTCTCTATTCTGTAGATTAGATCGGCCTTGACCTTACTGGTCTTTCAAAAGACTCTGAAAACATGCTTTTGCCCACAGGCGTGGGGAGCAGGGAATATGCAGAGCTAGCACAGTGGTTGTTTGAGTGTTATTGACAGGTATGGTTACCTCAGCTATGAATTTTATGAATATTTATTATGTTTTATGTGCTTTTGTATTGTATTTAATTGTTGCAATGACTGTTTTATCGGTTTGTAAGCCACAGAGGGATATATATGAGATGGGTATCTATATACATTGGAATAATAAACAAATAATAAATGTATGATAAGAATAAATGTGGAATGTCTTGGTCCACTGCGAAAAGATGTTTACCTTCTGACAAATATTACACTTGTTGCCTCTAGTCCAAATCAATTTAATAAAAATATTCAGAGACTGGAGAGAGCAGGAGTTTTGTAATACACTAATATCCTACTTTCTTGTGAAGAATGAACTCAAAATAAAGTCATAGAATGGTGCAGGATGTAAGGTTACCATATCTGAGCTACAAACGTCTACATGTCCACTAGATGGTACAAAATGTTTAGAGTTTTTTGTAGCTATTTGCTTCCATCTAGTGATTTTTTTCAACCTGGATATTGTAGCCCTAGCATCTCACTGTCCTAATAGTTATTAATATTTTATCTCTTGTTTGTCTGTCTGCATCTGAATAAAATATTGGTACTATTTCAAAAAGTAAACTTACTAAAAGTAAGAAATCATTCACTTATACTGGGAAGGAAGGAGAATAGAATGCATATTTAGCAAAACAAGTAGTTTTTAGTTAAGATTTTGGAATTCACATTTATTTTTCAACCGATAAACTGAAATAATAGAGTATAAAGGACATAAGTTGCATCAATATGTGGTAAAACTGATGTGTCACCATTAAAACATTGCAAGGACATTTTAAAAACAAATTTATAAGAAAAATATTTTGTACTATCGACTAAAAGAAGGGAGAAATAATGTCCAATAGAGTTTTACAATTACAGAACCAATAACCTAAAATCTGCATTTATTTTTATTCTTCTAACTTTAAGCTTTGCTTTGGTTATTTAAAATGATAATGCTATTCTGAAATATAAATAGCAGTGTTTACTAATCTAAAAAGTTATGAACATTCTGGAGTCATTTTAACTAGAGCTCGTGTCTGTTTTACAGTTTAAAATATCTACACAATTATGGCAGCAACATGTTAAATGTTATAAGGATCTGTCCAACTTTAAATTCTAATACTCAACATTTCAAACTGAGCTGCATATTCACCCATGGGCTTTCAGCTGTCAGGTATGATCTCTTTTAAAAATTAACTCCTGGGACAATGAGCAATTTGGCTTTTCTCCAATGGCCTCTTACTTTGAATTTTGTTCATATTACTCAGTCAGGGTGATAATTAGCTCAATAATTGAATTTCTTCATTAGTGGAGATATTCTACACAAACAAGTGCAGGCGCTCTGGAGTTTGTTGAAAGTCTAGGAAAATACTTAGCATCTTCTGCAGGGAAACAACATGTTCTGAAGAAGTCTTCTTGAGTATCCTTTTTTTAAAACACAATTTTTCTTTAAAATATTTAAAAAAGTAAATGGAAAAGTATCCACTTTCATGGAATGCTATTTTATGACACTTCTGCATGCTTATAACAATGAGGTATCCTTTATTACATCATTAATCTGAATAATATTCTAATTTTATATGAGAACATGCCCTCAATATTTTTGTGGTGTCCAATTGTAGTTATGAAGAAAGAAAATTTAATCTCCCCATGCTCAAAGTTATTTCATTGCTTACAAAATGAGGACTATCAATATGGGTTGTACTAATTCAGATGACCAGTAGCAGGCAACAAAATGATCTGCAACAGCGTTTCTCAAGCTTGACAACTTTAAGATATGTGGATTTCAACTCCCAGAATTCCCCAACCAGCATCCTGCAATTTAAAGGTTGTGGGTGGGACTTCTGGAACCAGCCAAGAAGGAAGGAGGAGAACCAGCACAATTCAGTGCCATTTACCCCAATCCTCACAGCTAGTCCAGAAGAATATCATTGTCTATAGTATCAAGGGCCCCGAGGTCAAATAGGCCTAAGATGGATGCACGACCCTCATCTCACTACTGCCAGATGTCATTTCAAATTGTGATCAATGTTGTTTCAGTCCCGTATCTAGGCTTGAAATCTGACTAAAGGGGGTCCAGATAATCAGTTGCATTCAGGATCTTTTGAAGCTGCTGTATGACCATCTTCTCAACAACTTTCCCTAAAATGGTTCTACTGGTTGAAAACTGTCCAGTACAATTGGGTCTAGATGACTTCCTTGGCAGGGAAAGAAGGGAGGGGAAAAGAGACAAGGAAGGAGGGGGCAGACCAAACCCTCTTTTAGGGGTGGAGGAATCATACCCCCTCTCAAAAAATAATTTACCACTGCCAAAATCCAAATACAAGTTGCCTCCCAGGAAGCCAACTAGAAGGAGTATGGGTCTAATAAAAAGTTGGACAACCTCACAGTCATAATACTCTGTCCACTTCCTCAGTCCAAATTCCTCCCAGATAAAACACGGCTGGACTACACCCAAGGCACCTCTACAGGACCTGTACCAAGACTGGTTCTAACTGGTAACTTGAGCAATATCAATGATTTCTCAGCCCAAACAAATGATCTTATCAGCAGCTTTATTCAGATGTGAAACAAGATAGGAGAAAGGGCTGGACCTTTGGGCAACCATTTCTATACCAAAGCAAATTTTGTCTTTTCTTGGCCTTCATTCTCTTTTTCTCTGTATTTTTAAATACTATCCTTTTTCCATTCAGGTCTGAAGAATGTGCTGCATTGATAATGCATTATGTACAAATGTGTGATTTTCCAACTGTCATATCAAATTTATGTAATGGGAAGCACATATATTTGAAGAAGGAGGAGGAAAAATGTAATCTCTAGTTCTGGAGAAAAGATGAGACAAAGTTGAGCTAAAAAAAGATCTGTAAATCTTTTTATAATGGTACGTTGCATACATTTTAACTAGCCTCCTGGTAATATG
>JANHZU010009219.1:101283-112655 GCA_032468055.1 Acrochordus granulatus | reverse complement strand
TCAGTATTTTAATAGCTAGTTTACTGAACAAAAAGTTATCAGTTAAGAAATAACTTTTGTTCATAAGTGTGATATATGATTGTTTTTCTCCTTTGTCTATTTTTTTTATGTTTGACTATAGCTTACATATGGAAGGAGTTCCTTGCCCTATCTTGAAATGTTTAGCTGGACTGAAGTATTCAGCTGACGTTCGGTACTCAGAAAATTAAGCAGGGCTGAACCTCTTCAGCAATTGGACTGGAGACAATAAAGGAATCCTAAACTGTGGTCTAATGAGAAATGGGAAACATGCTTCAGAAGATGGTAACGATAAATCGCTTTTGTACTGCTGATAAAAAAGCCACATCAATATATTCATTAAGTCAAAAAGAATCGAGACCAACTTGGAGACATTTGTTTTTAGTTTGAAATACATTTGATATTGTAATGTTTTAGAATAGAATATTTCATGTACTATATCGATTAAGAGATGAGAGGGTCACATGTAATGTCATCAAGTGACAACACATTAAGAACTTGTTATTAAATTTAATTTTATGTGGACAATGTTTTTCTTAGCTCTCCCTTTGTCATGGAACACTGTGCTTTAATCATTATGTGAAATTCTTGGCTATGCTCTATATATCCTTGATATTGTCTGGAAGTTAATTTCTCTCTTATAATGCATTCTTATTAGGATGTTGTGTTTTCCCCCCTATACAACATCAGTTGTCAGCTTGATTTTGAGAGGAGTCTGAGATAACAGAAACATCCCGTTTTCTGACATCCTTATGACCTAGCATGTCAAAAACATACATAGAAAGTCATTAAAATGTAGACCCATCAAAACTTGTCAGGAAGTTTCTAAATTGAACTGAGTGTAGGGCCTCTGAAGACACCCAGTTAATGAAGATAGGTGCTTCTAGATGAAGGATTTGCAGGAGAACTGAACTATGTGTAAAAATGCCTGTAATTTTAGAGATATTTGCAACTATTCCTAATTCTCAACTCAGCAACTATTGCAATTCCAATCCTATGTTCATTACTTGGGCATAATAATAAAAAATAAGTTATTAAGAAATAAAAAGTGATATTTCCCTTTAAGTGTTATCTGGGGAGCAAAAATTATAATCTCATTAAAATGCTTAAATCTGAATTTTACTAAAGCACCAACATAGGCATTATTAAAATTCTGTTTATCAATATATGGATTAAAACTGTTTACATTTTCATAAAATTATATCAACCCTTAATGTTATCCAAGAACTAATTCACACAATGAACATGTGCTTGGGGATTATTAGAATTGTTGCCTACTTTTACTTTTTAGGGTGTGTGGTGAGGCAAGCGGTTTAGATAGTGGGATAGTTTAGATATTGGAGAATGTTGGCATATAATCACAAATGTCCTTATCCTACTTCATCCCATACTGAAATTCAAGTCTCCTCCACTTTCCAAGTATGTTGGATCTCAACTCCATAATATTCCCAGTGAGCATAGTTTTTGCTGGAAAAATTAAGGGAGATGAAATCCAACATATCTGAGAAACCTAACTTAAGGAAGGATTGTTACTAGCTTTACTGATTAAAGGCTTATTAACATAGTATTTATCCTGAAGGTAAAAGTAAAGGTTTCCCCTGCCAGTCATGGCCACTCTAGGAGGTGGTGTCCATCTCAGTTTCCTAGCCAAAAAGCCAGTGTGTCAGGCATGACTCACACTAAGGCACATTGGACTCTGTTACCTTTCTCACCAAAGCTGGTACCTATTTATCTACTTGCATTTTTACATGCTTTCGAAGTGCTTGATTGGCAGGAGCTGGAGCAAGTAATGAAAACTCAACCTATTACACAGTGGCACTTGGGTCTTGAACTGCTGAGCTGCCATACTTCTAGTGACAAGCCCGGTGTCTTAACTGCCTGGCCACCATGCCTCCTTATCCTGAAAATTAAGCTACAAATCATGGAAGAAAATAGCTTAGAGAACAAATGTCCAAATCACCTGTAAATTCCACAAACAGCTTCCATCCAGAGCAGTTTGGAAGATATAAACTTGAAGGGTATGAAGATTCTTGCAATATTTAATGCCTATGTTCCTAATGTATTTAAAAGTGACAAACATTACCACTACATCTAGCTAGCGTGTTGCAGCAGCAGAAATCCATGAGAATGGCAAGAAATAATTTGTTTTCTCTATTTCTTTACTATAATCTCATGGTTCTCTGGATTTTTGCTGTTCAGATATGGTAGCCCTATTCTAATCCAATCTCTTTCCATGGTGTGTCTCTGGCTGGCTCTTTCCATGGTGTGTCTCAGTATGCTCCCAGCACCCCAGATGCCCTCCAAATGGATTGGGACTTTAATTTCTAGAACTCCTAGTCAACTGTGCTGAAGGCCATGCTGGCTGAAAATTGTAAGATCTGGAGCTCTAAGTTCAGATGAAACAGGCTGGGGAACACTGCTCTATAGCAAGTACTGAGAATGTTTATCTTAATGTTTTTTTGCTATATTATTATCCTTGCAGCCATTGCTTTAAACTGGTGATTTCTATTTCTAATTATAATTTCCTCTTTACTTCATGATTCACAATTATGTACAAAAATATCACATTAATTTTAATGTAAAGGATAATAAACAGTGTCATTCAAAGAATTAGTGTTAGAGGACTCAGTGTATTACATACCTCTTACTTCCCTCTGCCGATATTCCTTATTTTTAAGAATAGGATGGGATATCCACATCCAAGGATGATGTTTGCGAAGTTGAGGAAGTATGTAGTGTGTTATGAATCCCACAGTCCATGCAAAAATGAAAAGCACCAGGCTGAGAAATTGCTGAATTAAAAGGAAAATTAAGCAGAAAGAGAATAAATGTTTTATTAAACAGTTTTTAATTTAAAAGATTATTTAGATGAAACTTTTTTCAGTTAGAATTGCATTTTTTTTCAAAAATACATTATTGAAAATGTATCGGAGAAAAGAAAGAAAAAGCTTTATTTTCTTGTAAGGAAATGTTTTATTTTACAACATTTTTAATACAGTTGTTGAAGGAAAAAAAGAATAGAAGAAAGAAATATTCTAGTTTTGCAAGACACTGATTTGTTCCCAGCTAAAAGACATAACTGTGTTGAGGATAAAATGCAGGAAATGTCTCATGTAGAATGTTAGTGGAATGCAAGATGAAGAGCTCAAATTGTGTAAAACATAAATAAAGATGGAATAAAAAAAATCTTCAATTTAATAATTATTGATAAATTGTAATAAAAGCTGGAAAGTAGGACAACTACATATTGGTGAATGCACCAGAATTATTTAAAATCATGACTGATTTTAAATTAGTCAATGTTGTTCCATATCTTGTATGTAATAGGTGAAACTGCTTGCCACAGCTATTGGTGCACATACATGCCCCACAAAATGATCTTCCTTGGACATAAAGTTAACCCAGCCTTCCCTGGTGAGATTCCTTCTAAAAGTGCTGGACCACAATTTTGTTTTTTGTTTTGTTTTTTAGTTCATGATAGATGCAGGAATAATCTTAATGTAGAATATATGTAATCAGACTGGGGAAGGCTAGGTTAATCTTTTAAAAATATATTGAAACTATATTTTTGTAACAAGATACTTTTTAAAAAAATGAAAAATAGAAACTAAAAATACAAACTGAGAAGGGAAAGAAAAAAATTCTATCTTGTGATATTATGAAGAATCACTGGTATGCCAATGAATTCACTACTAAAATATAAACAATATGTCATTCTAAGATATCACAAAATCTGTGCCATAATAATGCATATTGCTTCATCCTTTGGTAGAAAATATTGTCATTTCAAAAAAAAGATCACACATTTCCAAAAACCATTCCTTGACATCTGGCTAATCTTATTTTAAAAAGCTCATCCCTGAAGAGACTGACTAATGTTCACTTCCATTTTTAAAATCTGCAGTTTGCTGTTATACCCAAATTTCTTAACTATGCTTTATAGAAATAAGCCAGCTTTATAACCTTCAGATTAAATACCAGCTATGACACGGGGGGGGGGGAATACCAGCTATGGATCCAGACCCCATTGGATTTGCTGCTGCAAAGAAGACCAAGACAAGGTGGAATGGATTTAGGCACCTTGTCAGGTGAGGAGGTAGTCAAATAAAGGTTACGTAAAACATGGGTATACTTCTTTAACTTATCAGTGATCAATTGGTTACAGGTATTCCTCAACTTACAGCTATAACTGAGCCTGGTAACTATGATTGTAAATGATGATGGTCAAAAAGCAGGTCATTGCATGACTAAACCAATTTTACAACTTCCTTTTAGCAGCAGTTGCAAAAGCATTGTAAATCATGGTCACGTGACTGTGAGGTGCTGCAAACAGCTGTAAATGCGGGCTAGTTGCTGAGCAGTCAAAATACAGTCATGTGACTGCAGGGAGGGCAACATCAGAAGTTCAAAATTTGGTAAGTAGCTTTTGGGGAGTTCACTGTAACTTTAACTGGACACTCAGTGATGGGTCAAACGTAGAGGACTACCTGTATTGTCCTGAAGCATATCAAACAAGGAGAGCCGTTAATTAGTAAAGACAGGGAGTGCCTTTATGGGTGATATTTGTCAAGCAGGAAATAATAAGATTGCTACTAACCTAAAGATGCAGATGACTGGCAGTATGTAAAACATTTTAAGTTCAAATAATAGCAGATTTAAAGCTTCCTCCTTGAAATGAACTCAAATCCCAACTAAGTTGTGTTTGAGTTCAAAATAGCTGTTTGGAGTCTGACATGTCTCATTTTTTGCTTGCAACACTTCCGATATGAATGAAATGGTTTGTGGTGCATATTAAAACCAATGCTTCAAATTTGAAATCAGGCATTGGGAATTCAAAATGTTTCAAATTCCAAATGTTCTGCAGATCTCTAGTGACCTAATTTCTTTCTCTTGGATTCTCCTTCATTCAGCCTCATGTCTCCATTATTAGCCTTCTTCTTTTCAAGTTGTTTTTTCTCTCTGCCAAACTGACTTTCCATTTCAAAGCAGGAAAGTAGGGCAGCTTTGAATGTCTCATAGTTTACCATTTTCCTTCACATTCGGATTGTTCATAAATATTCTTAAGCATAACATTACTTCAGCCATGTTGGGCCAAAGGATTTGTTACTGCTGCCACAAAATCTCTTGGTGCCGATATGCTATAACTGCTGTATATTTGTAAATAGTCTCTTAATGTGTGAAATGATATGAAACCTCATTACCCATTATCTCTTACAAGCAAATATTTCTTCCACTCCTCTGACTTTTATCACAGTCTGATACAATATCTAATTGCTTTGAATAATAGGCAGAGTATCTTAAGAAATAACAACAAGAAGGAAAGAAATGGTAATACTAACCCCTAATGACAAGAAAACGGTACTGGCACTGACTGCAAATGATAGCACAGCAGCCACAGAGCATACAACAAGATCTGATCTCAAGGTTTCTCTCTGTAAATATAATTTTTAAAATATAAAAATACAAGTACAGACTCATTTGACTTACAAAATCAAACTACCTCCTCTGCAGTTAACAGTTGCATAATAATTATAATCATCACCGCTATCTTCTCCCATAGTACAGATATTTTATTGGTATACTTATTCAGGGTTCTGGTCAACATGTTGGCAAAGCCTCTGGAACCCAGATACATGGTTTATTTAGTACATCCCCTAGTTAAGGACAATTTAAACAAATGAGGTTATACAGGAACAATCTGTAATGCATTCCAAGATGTCAGACTAGGAAGAATTGATTTCAGTTTCAGACACAACCAACACATTTGCAATGGCCAGACAGTTTCACAGATGTGACTGAGGATTGTAAGAAAAAAATGAAGAAGGGGTAGATAGAGTTTCTTTAATTCCTTGTGAGGAAGGAAGGAAGGAAGGAAGGAAGGAAGGAAGGAAGGAAGGAAGGAAGGAAGGAAGGAAGGAAGGAAGGAAGGAAGGCAGGCAGGCAGGCAGGCAGGCAGGCAATGGGACTGTTCATTTCTTATGTTCTGAACTTTTTACATAAACATGGTGAACACCTTGCCAATAATACCGATTTTCCTTGGTAAACAAACTGACTTTCCATTTCAAAGCAGGAAAGTAGGGCAGCTTTGAATGTCTCATAGTTGACAATTTGAATGTCTCACAGTTGACAGTTTTCACAACACAACACAGTAGAACAATAGCAGTGTCATTATGAATTTGGCCCACTGATCCTATACTTTCTATGGAGCAAATGTCTCAAAAACTGCTTTCCTGACTGGGAAGGGACTGAAATTGAGTTATTGTCCCTCTTCAATACAGATAAAATCTTTGCGTCTTACCATTTTTCTAAAATTTCCTAATGAGCCACTAAAATATGAAAGGATTAAATTATCTTTGCTAGAGCTGTTTAATACTTTGGACTCAAAGGCAAAAGATGCTTCAGAGCTGCAGGCTAAGAAAGCATAATACTGATCAGCAATTCCTAGAACAAAAAATGTGCTTTTGAGGAATCATACAGCACTTGTGGACAGTAGCTTCACACTCTCAGGAAAGGATTCAGCTGCCTTCAAGTAGTTTCAGACATGTTCTAGGTGCATGCCTCATGTACACCAAGTCACTTTTTGCCTTTGAATCCAAAACAGCAATAGCTTTACTCTCTGATCAGAGGCATGCTGATAAATGTATAGCCAACCAGCTCTGACTAGCTCTACTGTTACTGCTACACTACACATTAGCTGCTAAATGTCTGATTGGTATGCTAGATGTCACAGATCAACTCTGCTTTCAACTGAATTCCCCAAAATTGAACAATTGATTCTCATGAACTACTACAGGCCAACTCCAGCATACCACTGTTTCTGCTAGCACTCCTGTGCTGATGAAGATCAAAGGCCTGCCATGACTGCTTTGAATTTTAAAAGTATTAAATCTAACTGTATATCTCTTGTATCTTGTTCGTATTGTCTTCAAAATGATTACTAACATTCACATAGCAAAGGTGAGATACAATGTATCTCTAATACTGTATATATTACTATTACCTCCACTCCCACAGTCAGCTCCAAGTTCTATCTATTGTGTCATAAGAGAGGCATGGGTGAAAAAGCAGGCTCGTCTGTATTAGCTCTCACGTGATACAATGTTCTGTCTCCAGAGAATCAGGAGGAGTCTGGTAGCACCTCTCCCAACTAACAAACGTTGTTTAAAAGGCACAAGCTTTCCATACAACTACAAACCACATCCAATTGCATTAAAAACTCTGCATGGATGTCCTCAGATGGATGCAAACTGAGTAGGATTTCTGCATTCTGCATTTCTGCACTGACCAAACAACTCCCAAGAGGTGTTTCCAGAGGTGTGCCTGGTCCCTTCTCTTTCAGCATTCAGGTAAATGCTGGAAACATTTCCCTTTAAGCTTGGAATGCCTGAGCTACACTGTGGTGCCGTCATGAACTGTTTTTGTATTGCCATTGGTTTTATTACTATTAATTGAGGCTCTTGAGCAGTATGATGGTCAGTTTGGTTGAATGGTTAAAATGCTGGACTTGGAGCAGCAAAACCTGAATTTTAATCATGGCCATGAAAGTCATCTGGGTGATCTTGAGCCAGTCCCAGAGAGAAGGCAGTGGCAAAATGCTGCCTAGATAATTGCAGGAACTTATTTATGTAGTTGCCACAACTCTGACTCAAAGGCCAAAAAATCTGTAGTATAGAATTTTTGGTGATAAAAAAGTAAATACATTGCTTTGAAGCATCTTAAAACAGTAAAAAATTCAAATTAACTTTTTTATATAAGTTGGAGTGGGGGAAACTGAGAGAAAGGATGAAGTACAACTATGTCCCTGAAACTGCTCTGCTTTTTTCATTCAACAAAGAATCTATCTACAGCTCTACATAGAGATTTAAACAATTTAATATAACATATTAAATATATAATAACAAGTTATGATTTTTCAGATGATACCATCAAAAAGATTTTCCCCCAAAAAGAGAAAGCCTACCACTGATTCTCTCATCTTCTCAGGAAGTGGATCAGCTTGTGGCTCTTCAAAATGCTGCTTTATAAGGTGTGGAAAATATTTACAATGAATAAGAGACCTAAGTTCCAAAACAAATGAAATCGATTAGGACATTAATTCCCTGAAAAGGAAACAGGCAGTAGGCATAGTAATTTTTCCCCTAGTTTAAGTAACAATCTACCAGCTCAAGCGGTGGGTACTGCCCATTCAACAGATCCCTTGGGTCTGAAAGGGGAGTAACAGGCTCTGGTTCAATCCTTGTGAGACCAAGTGGCTGTGAGTTCATAGTTCCCACACCTATATCTGGAAAGCTTCCATCATTAATTCTAGATGGGGTATTGCTTTTCCTAATCTACTTGGCACAAAATCTGGGGATCCTCCTGAGTTCAGAAACTCCAGATGATCCAGAATGTGACCGCATGAGCAGCTTTGGATGCACAAATGGTATGCCAATATAGTATTACCCCTGTGCAAGCAGTCATCTGGGGGTTTAGTTATGGCAACTGGACTTTTCTTTTTGTCTTAGAAACGTTTCACTGCTCATCCAAGCAGCTCTCCAATCTAAGAAAAAGGTTGGTCAGGGAATCCCATATACTGTATGTCTTAAGTGGAATAGGCACTGCAAGCAATGGTGTCCATAGGTTTCTGGTTGCAAGTCAAGATGCTAGATATATCCAGTAAATCCCTAAGTGGCATGGAGCCAGGATACTTGAGATACCACCTGTCTCTGCCCATCCCATCTGATCCAACAGGGTGGGCATGCTCTAAGTCCCTTCTGTGAAACAGTGTTATTTTATGAAACTTAGAAGGTATGCTTTTTCAGTCACATTTTTGCCCTACAGAACAGCTCACCCCAAGCAGTTTAAGTAGCCCAAAACCCTGCTGGCTTTTTTGAAGGCCTTAAAACCAAGTTATTTAAGATGAGCAACCATATAAATTAGTATAATTTATCTATACCTCACCTTACAATCATTAATTCAGTGATCACTCAAAATTACAGCAGCACTGAAAAAAGCGACTTATGACCGGTTCTTACATTTAATGACTGTTGTGGCATCCCCATGGTCACATGATCAAAATTCAGGTGCTTGGCAATTGGCATATATTTACAAAGGTTGCAGCTTCCTAGGGTCATATACTTGCCATTAGTGACCTTCCAAGCTGCCTTCTGACAAGGAAAGTCAATGGGGGAAGCTGGATTTGCTTAATGACCACACGATTCATTTGACAACTGCAGCGATTTTGTTTAACAAACACAGCAAAGAAGATCTTAAAATCAGGTGTGTGATCACTTAACAACTGCCTTGCTTAGCAATAGAAATCCTGGTCCCAACTGTGGTTGTAAGTCAAGGACCACCTGTAAATAAAATTAATTTACTCCATATTTCTATAGGCTAGGCCATAACAACAGATATGAAAAAACACTGGTGATGACTTACACTAGAACAGATGGATCACTGCTTTGCCTGCTCAGATGATAAGAAAGTGCAACTAAAAGCCCACAAAAGGCAGAAAATAGTGCTGGAATATGTTGAGCGTCCCATGGTTCCTATAGTTAAAGGGGAAGAAATATGGATGTCTTTATGTCATGTATTTAAAGTTACTACAGAAATAAGCTAAATATTCTTAACAAGCTGGAATCTACAATAATTAAGCTGTTACTTCACATATTAAATGAACTTTATTAGATTTCATCAGTCTAATGAAGTTGTGATATTTCAGACATGGTATTTAATTATGCAAACCACAATAATTTTTAAAACTTGCAATTAAGTAATAGAAGCAAAGAAAATTATGACATGCTATTTTTTTCTCCTTACATAAGTCTAAATTTTAAAAAGTCATTCTGCAAAGACATATAGTAGTTCTGAATGCAAAATAAAAATCAGTAGGTTGAATCTAAAACAGAGCTCGCTAGGGAGATGTTTTAGAACAGAATGATAGCACTGCTGTATGAAAAGTGGTGGGAAAAAAAGCAAAACCCCCTCTCTCCTTTCTTCTTTCAGTAGTGTATTGCCCATTATCTAAGGAAGTTCAGCATCAGTGAATATCTCACTTCTCCTCAACTAATCAGCAATACAAAAACTGAGTTCTTTGCACTTTTCTGCAAAAAACCCAACATGTTCCCAGGTAGCATTTCATACTGAAAAGTTTAATCAATGTACAGTTTAAAGCTTTAGGCATAGAATACTTGGCCAGCTTTAAAACCATTGGATTTTACATTTTCCAGGGAGCTGAATACTGTTTTGAATGGACAATATTACCCCCTGTCTTTCAAACTTAACTTACATTTTTGGCATTTTCATTTTTCTGTGACACTGCATTAGTTTATAGCAAGAACACACAATATACTGCCTTGGGATACGCTCATCTTTCAAAAACCATTTTTATTTTGAAATACTCTGACCATTCAACAAAATCTAGTTTGAACAATCTAATTGTTCATATCCAGCAGAATAATTCAATGCCATTTCAAAGGAGAAAATTCACAGAAATGTGGTATAAGTGGAATTCTGGGAGTTGAAGTGCACAGATCTTTATGTTGTCAAGGCTGAGAAACAATGGTCTAGATTGCAGACAGCACAGTTGTGTTCTTTCTTGTGTCTGGAAGCAATGCAAGCAGCTTCAGCATTGTGTGAAATGGTAAAAGGTAAACGAGACCCTGCCGGTCGTGACCGACTCTAGGGTACGGTGCTCATCCCCGTTTCTAAGCCGAAGAGCCAGTGTTCGTCTTGGGATGGCTCCGTGATCATGTGGCCGGCATGACTGGATGCCTAAGGCACACGAACACTGTTACCTTCCCACCAGAAGGGGCGATACGTATCTATCTACTCGTGCTCATGTGCTTTCGAATCGCTAGGTGGGCAGAAGCTGGGGCGGAACAGCAGGTGCTCCCCCTGCTGTGTGGCAACGCTGGGTTGCGTTCCTGGGCTGCTGACCTTCCAGTCGGCAAGCTGAGCTCTTAATCACTTGCGCCATTGTGTCCCTGTTTGTGAAATGGTAGCAGGTATCAATTAATGGCAGTAAGTCCTGAACTGCAGTCCATATATCCTTCAACATTCAAGGTCATGTAAATGTCAACACTTGAATACACTGGGGTCAGGATATGAAATACACAGTATCATTTTAGAACAAATAATTATTCTACTTACAAATATCTTCAAAAACGAAAAAGCAATAAAAATTAAAATTATATATAATTTTTCTTTGTAAATGGAAGGTCTACAGTTGATGTACTGTATGTAATTTGCAGCAAATATCTTGTAAATCTTTTACAGCATTCTTTAACTTCAGGGTAATAGCATTAAAAGCACATTTCAAAGCTCTAAGAAGCCCAGGCTGTGGATAAGACTGCTTATCTATAAAACCACCTGCC
>JANHZU010009219.1:48231-63863 GCA_032468055.1 Acrochordus granulatus | reverse complement strand
ATGACGCGCAAGGTTTGGCACGAAGTTTCCTCATCTCGTGAGTCGCGGCTCGTCTAGTGGAATATTTTTTGATTAAATTTTTTGCTCGTCCTGCGAGTTTCTCGCCCCGCAAGTTATTCATCTTGTGAGGCACCACTGTATTATTCCATTTTTAAAAAACTCATTCATCTGTCAAGAAAAGAAAGGTCTTTGTAAACGAATGATTAATAATAAAACAATTCTTGCCATCAGACTAATAATCTAAAAGGTCACTGACTGCAACGTACAATATTACACCATTCTAATTTCAGTGGAATATAGAGGGGAAGCCAAGTTTCAACTAAAAAAATTTGCATAAAAATATCCCGCAAATTCATTTAAAATAGTTGTAATATCAACTCATCTTTTGACCATGCTTTGCTTTTTACTGTTCAGAAAAAGCCAATGTGTTTTGCAATTCATGACGGTTCATTTTAGGAATTACTAGTAGTTTCCTTGTTTATAAATCACTGAAAACGAAAAGGGAGACAGAGGACTTCTGTGATGGTGTACCTGGACTAAACTGCTTTCTTATCCGTAGTACATAATAAAGCTAGGATTGCCATTTAGCACTTTTAAATCACAAAACCAACTAACCTTAAAGAAGTTTTACAAAGACACTAAAAGGCAACATCTGAAAGACATTGTAATATGCAAGCAAGATAGCCCCCTACTATAAAGAACAGAGTCTACGTATATTACTTCAAGCACTTTTTATAAATCTCAATAGCTGAAAATGCTTCCAAAACTGTTTACATTTTATTAACTGTTAGAAAAGAAAAATAGCAGTCCCTACCCATAGGCTTAAAATTATAAAGAAATGAAAAGGATGGGGAGGGAAAATAAAAAAAGCTTCAAGTAGCAATTTTGGAGCAATTGCTCTTATGACCCATATAAATGAGAATGAATGAGGGTAAGTCAATGGGAGACTTGGCACTGTACACCTACAGCACCTGTTAGATGGCAATGAAAGACAAAAGAAGAGTCAAATAGCTGACAGTAGGCTAAAAACTAATAAGAAGTGGTACTGGTTTGCTTGACAGCTGATTGCTACTGAACCAATAGGGAAAAATTTAACATTTCTGTACTGAATATGAATTTGGTCCACAAATGTCCAGAAATGATACAGTGAACATAGTTTCACCCTAAACAGAGTGCTAATTGACATTTAAACAGGATTGTGGGCTTAATCTTCCTATTCATAATGCTACCTGGTACCCTATTAATATTGCTCCAGAGATCTTTAGCTCAAAGTTCCTTGTTAAGACACAATGAAACAAGAAACTTCAAGATCATAGGTCTCAATGAACAATTGTACCTGACATTATTTACAATTTTCTCCACCAATGTGATTCCCTGCATGTATCTGGCCTTCAAGCAATATAAACTACCAAACAAGAGAGGTTATTAATATTTAAATTGCTAAATGGATAGGAAGGACAGAGATTATATAATTAATTCCAGATTAGATACCAAGCAAAGTAGCTCAGTAGCTAGAATTTTCTCTATAATGTTTCAAAATCCTACCTCTACTGCATTTTCCTGGAAAATGATCACATTAAAGCACCCAGTCATTTCTTACTTTGCTGGGAATAAGCATCTTCCCAATGAACACAATGGGATTTACTTCTGAATAGACATCTATTGTACTATTACAGAAATGACCAGAATAGGTTTCACATCTGAGAATATCACACTGGGCTGGTAGCAGAATCTTACTTTAAAACAGCAGTAGCATAACACTTTAGTTGCAGAAGGTTAACTTAAGAGCTAAGGAGTCAGCTGTGCATTGTCCATGTATTTGTTCCTTAAAAGGTAAATATAAAGGTTTATTCTGCAGTCGTGCCTGACTCTAGGAGGTGATGCTCATCTCCATTTCCTAGCCCATAAGCCAGTGTGTCTGAAAACATTTTCTGTGGTCATGTGGCTGGTATGACTACACACCGAGGTGCACAGATGCAGTTACCTTTCCCTCCGAAGGTGGTACCTATTTATCTACTTGCATTTGTACATGCTTTCGAACTGCTAGGTTGGCAGGAGCTAGGCAGATAACGGGAGCTCACCCCATTATGTGGCAGCTCTTGGGTCTCAAACTCAAACTGCCAACCTTCCGGCCAACAAGCCCAGCATCTTAACCGCTCACACCATCATGCACCCTAGAATCTGTTCCATCATAAATAATCTACAGTGGCCACTCTACCTAACAATTATTGTTAGAAATATTGTTACTATATACATTTACTTTGTTGCTATCCTGTGGATAAGCCCCCATTGAATCCAGAAGAAAAAAAACTCTGAAATGTACAAAATTGCAGAATATAAATATTCCTGATTGGTTTGTTGTTTGATCACTGACAGTAGAAAGGAGATAAGTGTTCATTATAGCTCACAATATGCACTGATTGTTCAGTTCAGAGATACAAACGCACTGTGAAAGAAAAAGGTTTTTTTTCAGCATTATGACCAGTTCCGCTTCAAGTTGGAGCGGAGCAGAACATTTGAGAGCTGGTGGGCACAGATGGGTTGGCCAGGAATATGCTCACGGCGGCTAGCAAATATCAACGGGCAAAATGGTACCTGTAAGCGCCATGCTGGGTGCTCCAGAGGTGGACCTTAACACTTTCCCATTTGATACAACTTTTTCAGACATTCGGGGAGAGAGAAGCAAGCAGTGCTGGTGCCATAAGAGTGACAGAATTAACGATCGCCGTTCGAGAGCGCCAAGTGGCTGACGACATAAAAAAAAAAGATACCGGCACTGGGTCAAGGCTTCGAACGAGACGATCATTCCCACGACCTTCCCACGCAAGGCTCCGCCATCCCCTTCGTTGCAGCCTGGCCTTCCCCGTTCTGTCTGATAAGAGCGCGCGACAAGCGGCGACAAGTCGCCGCCGCCCCGTCCCTGCTGCTGCCGACGACCCTTCCTTCCCTGTGACTCGCACCTGCGCGGCTTCGCTCTGTGACCCGCACCTCGGCATCACGTGCCCTCGGCCGTCCAATCCGGGACAACCAGAAGTTGGTCGGGAGCGCTCTCGGCAGCCGCGGAGTTTGCCGAGGGGAGCCGGGAGAAGCGCTCGGTCGGCTGTGGCGGCGGCGGCGTTGCCCTGAGCCGCCTCGGATCGCCCGCGGCCTCCGCGCCCCGCGCGCTCGGCTCCGCCAGCGCTTCACCTGTTGCCGCCGCCCTCGCCCGCTCCGGCGCTCCTCGCGGGGCTCCGCTCCCACCTGGGCCCGCCTCCTCGGACTGCGCCCCTCCGCGATCGCGCCGTCTCGGCGCCTTCATTCTGCGGCCTCGCCCCGCCCGCCTCTACCGGCCCGGCCCGGCCCGGCCCGGCCCGGCCCGGCCCCCCGATGCTTCCCCTTCCCACTTCCCCACTCGGCCGCCAGGTAACCTTTGCGTGCTTGTTTCTTGTCCTCTCGGGCCGTCCGGCCCCGGGATTTTTTGGCCTCTTTTCTCCTCGCTCCGTAAACCACCCGCTGCTCCGGCGCAGCTTTCCTTGGTTTGATCCCATTTGTCCCGAGCACTTGTCACTTCCTGCTTTGCCCTCGTCCTCCCCTCCCGTCCCTCCGGCTCACGCTTGCTTGCTTGCTTGCTGTCGCTCACTGTCAGCTTCTGTTATCCTTGCTTTCTCGCATCACCTTCGAGTTCCTTCAGTTTCTTGCCCTTAACCCTAAGCTCCAAATGTCAGGTCCTAGTACCGTGACTTCGGCACCTCGCTCATCCACATGCTCCGGCCCCCCATCCTCGTCCAACCAGGGTCTTTTTCCTTTTTGCTTTGTTTCACTCCTTTCCTACCGCTTTTATGTCTGCCTAAAACGGCAGAGTGGGTTTCAGTAGCAACTTCGTTAATTATTCTCGATGCTGAGGCAGAAGCTGATGTGGTTGGTGCTGGAATCTTGACCATGGCTTTGCTGAACGCTGAGGGAAGAGCTGAAGGGAGCTGCGGGACCAGTAGTAACTTTTGCCCGCTGTGGACTGTGTTGTATGATTATGAAGCCACAGGAGAGGATGAGCTGAGTTTGCGTCGAGGAGAAATGGTTGAAGTTCTTTCCAAAGATGCAGCAGTGTCTGGAGATGATGGCTGGTGGGCAGGTAAAATCCATCATCGTCTTGGCATCTTCCCAGCCAACTATGTGACCTACCAGCCAGGGTGTTACCAACATCCCCAGTTAGGACTGTTGGACAAGACTGGGCATCAAGCCCAAAGTCTAGCCACGGGTGATGGGCACCCTGTAGATAATGAAGACCATATGGGTTGTTTAACAGAGATTGACTTTCAGCATCTGGAATTGCAAGAGATTATTGGAGTTGGAGGCTTTGGTAAAGTTTATAGAGCTATATGGAATGGCCAAGAAGTTGCAGTGAAAGCAGCCCGCCAGGATCCAGATGAGGACATCATGGCCACGGCAGAGAGTGTGAAGCAGGAGGCAAAGTTGTTTTCCATGTTGAAACATCCAAATATCATTGAACTTCATGGTGTAAGTTTGCAAGAGCCCAACCTCTGCCTAGTGATGGAATTTGCCAGGGGAGGACCCCTCAATAGAGCTTTGTCAGGTACTTTCCTCACCACTAGTGGGAGCCACTGGGGCCGTCGCATTCCTCCTCATATATTAGTCAACTGGGCAGTACAAATAGCTGGAGGGATGCTTTACTTGCATGAAGAAGCCATAGTTCCCATCCTTCACAGAGATCTCAAGTCAAGCAACAGTAAGTATTCTGAATAGTTTTTTTTAAAGGACAACTTATGTCTTATTTTCCATGTTGCTATATTGTAATAATGAACAATACTATGAAAATTTTTATTTTAAAAAAATTGTGTTGCAAAAGCCCTATTTAAGATGCGTATTGTTTTAGGTATTAACGAGTTGACTTTTCATTATCAAATATGGTAATACAAGTTCATTCTACCAAATTGAATTTAGGTTTTTTCCCCTTTGATAACAATATATTTAACCATTTCAAAGTTTAGTTTATTTGGTTTCTTAAAAAAACTGAATCCTTCTTATGATTCATCTGCAACAGGAAGAGCTGGAGAAGTCTCACTTATGAAATCTTGGCTTTTCATGTACAGTAAGTTTTTAAGGCTGCAGCTTTAAGGAGTCTGTCCCACTGAACCCAAGGACATGTATTTTTGAGTAGTCATGCACTGAATTAGATTGTAATGTTCTTATGTAATTTTAATGTGCTGCTTGAATTGTAAATATTAGCTAGATAAAATAGTAATGCTATTCAACTCAGGGTACTAAGGTTTTCATTGCCTCTTCTTAGGAGAAAGCAATGATGGCTTACTATATAATATTCATTTTTTAATTATTTTCACCAGTTAAGGGATTTAACTCCATTTTTTAAGCATAGAAAATTAAAAAAAATTGATGGGGTGATAAGAATTAGAACTACTTGTTTTGATGCACTATATTAGCAACACCATGGATCTTCTTTATGAAGAAGTTCCCATGTCTTGAAATAAAAAAAAATTATAAATGGAAATTTATTTCAGTATATTCCCAAAATATTTTGTTTGGATCAATTTTTGTTTCACTGATGAAACAGTTTGAAAGTCAACCTCCAACACAATGAAGGACGCTTGCCCAGGATCAGTACTTCTTAGTTTTGATTTCATAGAAAGTAATTTAAAAAAAACCTTATTAATGTAGTATTAGCTCTTTAATTTCAATAATGGCACTCCAAGAACTTTAAAGGGCATATTTGAAGTTGTAAAATTCTTTTACCATCTATAATAATCATAATATTTATATCCATGGTCAGAAAGTATCCATAAATAATATATTGCCATTTTTTTACATGTTATATATATTTCTAGCCTCATCTTTCAGTAAAAACTGCTGTATGGATACCAGTTCCATTGGTGAAGTTTAGCTCTCAAATCTTACATATTAAATATGACTATGTTCTTTTTTCATATGTGGCAGAAGAAACATTTGTGATGGCAAGTGTGTTATTCTGCATAGCAAGTTTCCTGAAGGAATTAATGGAAGGTGCAAAAATGAAGGATGTAACAGGATAAATGAAAGAAAACAAATGTGCAACTCCTCCACAATAAATAACTGAAACTAAGCTATCTCTGCTGTTTTATATCTAGTCTTTAATTTGGATTAGAAATAAAAGATGCTTTTCAATTAAGCTCCATTTCTGGTGAATACAGTCTTGTTGGCATGTTGGAAGTTGTGTATCATTGCTTCCTTTGGGAATATTTTTACAATTGTCCTCCCTAGCCAGGAGCCATAGAATTCCTGGGTGACTCTAAGCCTGAATTTTTTGGTTTCCATCATCAGCTAAGGTCAGCTAAATTTTGCTGCTGACTAGAAGCTTGCAACTGTCAGCATTAAAACAGTCATAACTAAGTATGGATAGTACAATCCTGATCTCATTTATTTACTTTATTTATTTAACAAATTAAGGCACTGTCCATTTCATTATCTAAGTGATTCTGTATGGTTTACAGTTAGTTCATCTGATGCCTGTTAAATCTTCTCTAGAAAGGACAGTTTTTGACATATTTATTTATTTTATTTATAAATCACATTTCTCTGCCGCCAATTTCCGGAGACTCTTGGCGGCTTACATAGATAGAGATTATACATTTCTTTTATTTTTACCCCGCCCCCCTCAGCTGGCCAGTGATGTCCATATCTGGGGCATACTCTGAGATTCCTGCTTTGCCTCCGGGATGGGCAAGTTCCATGCTGACTAGCTGCTCCATCGTTTTGCCAGCCGGCATTTTCCCTCCAAAGGAGGGACCCATCAATCTACTTGCATTTTCACGTGCTTTATAAACCATAGCAGGTTGGACTTATACAACATATTAAATCAAAATCAAGCAAACTACATTTCATCTTAGGGGAGACCACTGGATCCAATTCATATCAGTCAATACAGAAATCTCTTCTAGCTATTATTAAATGTTTGAATCCCAATTTTGGAAAAGAAGTAAGATTAACTGTAATATGATAACCTGGTCTTCTGTAAACCATAAAGCAGTTAAAGTTTACATTGTAGGTCATTCATTCTTTACAAAGAATTAGTATTTAGCTTTGTTTGCATATTTACATAGACTTGCATTATGTTTGCATTATCATTCATTCATACATATGAAGCTATTTAGAACCAAAGTGGAAAATGTGCTTTAGAAGAGATGTGAATGCGTTCATTGCAATTTGTGGTACCTCCTTAAATAAGTTGCACCTTTTCTTTGTTCACAGAATAGCTATACCATTCCAGGAAAAGACATTTGGATTAAGAATGCCACTCTACTACAGCAGACCTATCTCCCTGACATGCATTTTCCTGAGAATGCACAGCTATGGCGTGAACTCAGGAAAAGCCACAGATTTTTTAAAAAGATATCAACAGGTGCATGAAATCCATCCACATTGCCTCCAAAATACTTTTTCCTTCAGAAGCAAATAGTGCATGTAATTAATTTTATATAGTGACTACATTATTTTATTTATTTGATTAAATGCATCAATCACACCATAGGGAATTCTACCCAAAATGGAAAGTTGGAAAATCCCTTTAAGATAAACTTTAAAAGAGAACCAGTATGGGATAGTGGTTAAGGTTTCAGATTTGGACTGAAGAGACCCAGTTTCAAGTCACCCTCAGCAATGGAAATCCACCTGTGACTGGGTTTCTCCCATTCTCTCTCAGTCAAACCTTTTGCATAGTTTGTTGGAAAAAAATAGGAACATGGGAAGGGTAGCAATTGACAAAATGTGCAGCCATGTCATTCTGCATATGCCATGACTTACATACCTTTGTTAGACATCTGAGTGCAACTTGATACCTGTAGAATGTAGGTTGTAGCATTTGCATGATGATGTGTACTTGTCATTTGGGCCTAATTGTGGTTTCCTGAGTATATTGCTGAATAAGAGGAAATAAAGTGTACATCTCCTTGACCTCTTGGAAAAAAGGCAAGATATAAATCTAACAAATCCATAGGTATCTTTAGTAAGCCTGCTCTGCTGCCATAGCTTATGAGTGAAATAAGTCTAAATGTAATATAATTATGAGAAACTTAAAAGAAACTATCAGGAGAGCTGGAGAAATTTGTTTCTTTAAATGAAACATACTATAGTCTTGGAATCTGCTAAAGATTTAATCAAAACCTGTCAGTTCAAACAAGCTGCATTGTTCCTGGCTCTGAAACTTCATTTTGAAAAGTTTACAATATAATGAAGTTAGTTCTATAGCCTCAGTAGTATTTAATTTCCTAAAAAATGTTGTAAGAGTTCATCTATTGAGTAAGATTATTACCACTGCCCTTCTCCAATGCAAGGTTGTTATCAGGGCTTCAAGTTTGTCCTGATCAGGAAACTGACTCTACAAGAAGACCACAACTAAATTTTATTGATTAGACTCCATTAACAGAATCTTGCAATTTGGTTTGCAAAACACAATTTAGCTCTTGAGTCAGGAAAGAGCAGGCCTGAATCTCTTCCTTCATTTTCCAGGGCTGAAGGAATGCTTTTGTTTTTGTAAAGACTTCCCTCAAGGCCATATCCATGGCTGTCTATAGTCGTTCACAAACTATACGTATTAGCCTTCAGTGTGAAAGTAGCCTTGCATTAAAAAAAATCATTTATTTCAGTGGAATTCTTCCAAGTAAGTCTCTATATTTTACATCTAGGCTTTTTACAGGATATTAAAAGTATGCTTCTGTCCATCCCCCTTCTTTTATTCTATCACTTTTATTCTATCTTTCTCATTGTTTTTCAACAGGGTCAAATATGATTACCTGCTTACTCATTGGTAAGGGCAGTTTGCCTGGTCTTTTAATAATATAGATACAAATATAGATGCAAACAAAATATGTTAGTTTCCCCTAAAGTAGAAGAGGAAAAAAATTCAAAGGATAAAAATAAAACTGATAGGACATTATTTTGCAGGAAGTTATTACTGCATACCAAGCAAGTACAAAGATGGTTTTATTATTGGATCCTAATTGCAAAATAGCAAATACAAATGTCTGTGAAATTGTGCAACCTCAGTCATGACAGCAATGGATGCATTGTTTTAAGAAGGGAGATACTTTCTCTGGGAGAGGAAACAGCAATATAAGAAAGAGGAAAACATGAACTTTCCACAACAGTTTTGATGTAAAACACAACTACAAGTTTACTGTAGTTATGATCACAGAAATGTGATGTGCAACCATATGTATATTAACATATTTTTTATCTTGGCCAATCATTAGCTGCAATAAGAATCTCATTTGTGCTTGATATTGAATAGAATGTATTTCGGGGCCTTTTTAATATGCTACTGGATGGTGATACATAAACATCAACATTTCTAATATATACTTGGAATACAAGAGAAACAAATTCAAACAATTACATCCAATTTCATAGTACATTAAAACAGCAAGGTGGAAAGCACTGAAAGTAGATTCTGTACTCTGTCAAAATCCTAGTCTAATTAGTATTTAGTGTATCTGCAGCCCTCTTCTCTTTAGACACTTCAAACATTCACACTAACATTGAGCCTACATTTCCATCAAGTTTAGTTTTGGGGGATCCTTGTAATTTCTAAATACTAAGCGGGTCTAGTTTTGATTAGTTATATATGTATATATAATAAATCCTAAACTGAGCAATAATGAAAAATTATTTTATAAACCAACCAGCTAAAAACTTAGAAAGGAAAATATGGAAAATCAGCCATATCCTGGAGTCTGGATGGAATGAGATGGCATTCTTTGGTCACAAACCTTTTGATAAAGTCCTTGTTCTTCCCATTCCCTTTTAGTAGAACAACAAAAAGATATTGCCATTAAGTATGGCTAATTTTGGAGAAAGAGATAAAAAGGGAATGAGCTGGGAAGATACTGATTGAGTAGTAGACATCTTGCCATTAGAAAACAGTTATGGTGACTAGGTAAATAGTTGGAGAAAAGGACTGAGGGCTGTATCCTCAGTTGCTCATAAGTAGGGCACAAATAAGACCGGGAATTCTTTTTTTCTGTCATGTCCCCAAGATGTTGCCCCTTGTTCTGGGAATTATTCAAAGGCAGGTTTAATGTGTATAGATTGTTAGGCTTCTTGGTGCAAATTCTGTCCCATGGGAAGTAGAAAAGGTTCAATTCCCTCTCAGCCATGGAAATTTGCTGTGTGGCTTTCTCTGAGTCAAACCTATGTCACAGGATTGTTTTTATGGTGGGAAAAATGGGAAGAGTATTGTATGTTTCTGAATCAAAAATGAGTTGGCTGGAAAATTCTGGAGGTTGAAGTCCAAACATCTTAAAGTTGCTGTGATTGAGAAAACCATGATATAGACCATATTCAGCTCTTGAAGAAAAGGTGGATCAAGTCAAATAGATTGACAGTCAGACAGATGTTATTTAAATAATTAGCTTTTGTTTGTTAATCATCTTTTTAAAGAAAATTTATGTATTTTTATTAAGATTAGATGTGGCTTGTATCTGTTGAGTTTTGAGATGTTACAAGAAATTGTCCTGCTTATAATATTATAATTACATAGTTCTTATAAATTACATAGTTCTATTACTTGATAGGGACAAAGTGTTTCAGTTTAAGGAACTACATGCATAAAATCCTTGTAATCAGCAAAAATCTGTCACAACCTAAAACAGAATACTGAGTATTTTGTTTTTTTATTCAAATCAAGTAGCAATGTTGAGACTTGATTACTTTTTATATTCTGGGTTATTAGAAATTATGACACAAATATAATATTTTTTTTACTCTGTGCACAAAAATTGACATGTTCCGAGAGAACCATATTGTTCTTGTTTTTGTTCTGCATAAAGATATTTACTGGTGTAAAAGAGGGAAGATACGCGATAAAGGATCCCTTGTAATTTTGTTACTAACAGGTTAGCCAGATACCTTTTTCCCAATACTGAGAGATTTTAAAATATTAACAGCAGGAAAATTGGGGGGGAGTGGAAATAATTCTAATGAATTATCATGAAGCAAAGCAAAAATTATTGTGATGGAGGATGTTGTTCCCCTTAATTGAACAACAATTGTTGCTCAGTTTTGCTCAGTTGAAGGTAGATCAGAGTAGACAAAAATTCAGAGAATACAGATAGGCAATATTAAGGGAGCTAGTATTTTATCTTGCTCATCTCTGTTTCTTGGTTTAGTTTTCTGAATTTTTTATTGAATGCCATCATATACAAGAGTTTTTTGTTGCCAAAATTTAGCCCAATTTTTTCTTTGGTACTGCTGGAAGGATGTTTTAATGCTATCCAGAAACATTATCCATGTAAGAGCTGAATCTATAATGTATATATCATTCTAACCCAGTTATTATACAGAAGAAAAAAAATTGGTCTTTGCTAGAATTGTATAAAGATAGTTTGGTTCATAGTTGGTTCTAATTTAAATATTAGGAAAAAAGCTGTCTAATTCTTAAATTTTAATATGGTTAAAGGCTGTTGGTGGTAAGTCTGAATTTACTTATGGTTGATTTGTATAGTTGGTTAATAGAGTTGATGCTGATTTGGTCAGGATAAGCAGCCTTCTCAGTCTGATGCTGACATATTTCAGAGGGAAAATCTTGATAAAAGATTTTTAGTTCAGTTTTATGGTCTCAATTTCATGTGAGCTGAGATAGCTCTCAAGAAAAATGAGCTATTTACTAAGCTCTTATTTTATATCACTCTCATGAAGTTTCAAATATATTTAAATTAATGAATTACATTCTCCAGGGTGCACATTTTTGCCAAAATACAGGATTATTTTTTTACATTAAAAAATTCACATTTTTGTTTTCAATATAATCTTACTACAAAGTAATAACTTTTCAGAGGTATATGTTTCATTTTTAGTCAATACTTGCCAACATTATAATTCTCATTTCTTTTTTCACATCAGTGTTCATTAAACTATTATATGGCAAGTCATTTTATTTAGTAACAAAACAAATATGTAGTTGTTAAATTAGAGGTGAATCAGCTTCAATTCAATTAATCGTGGATGTCAGAAAAGATTTTTGTCATGATCTGCTAGGACAATCATTGCCATGATTACCAAACAGGATTAAACTGTATGAATATAACTTGTCTATTCTGGTTAACCTTTTCTCAACAAACAACCCAAACTAATCCAACAACAGGACCATGTATTCTGAACTGTAAATATAAGCCAACCTGAGTGATACAAAGTACGTACTAGAATAGTGGGATAGAAATGTTATAAAAAGTTTTTAAGAAATAAAAATTAAATTGGCAATTTCAGTGAAATCAGCATACAGAATTTTAAATATTGGTTGGCTGAATAGAAGAACATAGTGTTCTTCCATTGTACCTAGACATGAAATACAAGCTTTCCTGTTTTTTCATGTAATTGTTATTAAATTGGCATGCATGCCACTTACCATCAGTTTTAAAGCAGCTTATAAGCCAAATAAATAAAGTTTCAGTTTAAAATGAATGACTCTAAAGAAAGAAAAAATATCTGAATATTTCAGAAGAGGTATTGCTGTAATAGTAAGATATTCCTTCAGACCTTAGATATATACTCCCATATGCATGAAGTCAATATTTGTTACTGTTTTTGTACATTTCATCGTCACATGCACGATACAAGTGAAACTGTAAACTCTCTTTACTTGTTTTAAATGTATTGAAATAAAAATTCAGTAAGACTGCAACCAACTTTTAATTCAAAAGCTTAAGAGAAGCCCATCCTAAAGTTATGCATAAGGGAAAGTGTGCATTTCTTTAAAACAGAATGACTAGAATATTTAGTCATCTGAAGATGCTGCAAGTGCAGGCACGCCATCTTCAGTATCTTCAAAGAAGGAGCAATTTTCCTGATGCTGCTTTATGCAGGCAACCAAGCTTTGTATTTTGTTACTGCTCTGTTTGCGTTTTATTCACTAGCTATAGGAACTTCATTAAAGGGGAACAAGATTAAAATATTCTTGAATGAAATAAGCTGATCCAAAGAATTATTGCCCCATTAGCCTATGAACTACAAGAAAAGCATTTACCTTCCATTTTCAAATTGACATTATCCAAGAGTATTAAAATTATCATGAGAAGGAATCAAACTTCCTCCCAATACCTTCTAAATACTAATGAAGTTTTAGTAAAAAAGGATTCAAGCCCTAGCAAGATATCAGATTGTTCATTCAGTAATTTTTAAAATTGTGCCCATGATGACGTTCAATTTGATCACTTGAAATTCCACAGAGAAATAGAAGTCAAAATATATGACCAGTGATAACACTGACAAGTATGAAAGTTAACATCTCTATTATCATTATACAAAACCATTATTTAAATCAGGAAAACCTTTATCCATGAAAACACTATAATTTATTAACATGCTTAAAACACCTCAAAGGAATTAATGTGGGAATTCTTTCCAGTACATATATAATCATAACATATTTATATATCTGCTTTTAAGTACATATATAAATATAATATGATCTGAAGAGAAACCATGCTGCATTGTGCTTTTGTTGATTTTACAAAGTAAGGTTTATTGGAGATTAAATTAAATGTTTTACCAAATTATTTCATAACCAGAATTCAGCTTGAAAATTACCTGTAATCCATTCTGTTAGTACCTGATGAGTCGAATACTGTATCCCACTGGAGATCGGTTATTCAAAACTGAAATGTTTTATAAGAATAAATAATATTTGAATGCCAGTTTGTACCATGATTCAGATTTTCACGGAGGATGCTAGAGCTGGAAGCTGGCCAAGGGGCAGGGGCAGGGGTCTCTAAGACCTACGTCAGTCAAGAGAAAGTGGACGAAAAAGATTTGAAGATTGGCAGCAGTCTTAAAAGGCAGGCTAATAAGTATTTGTGCCAATAGGGAAAATTTCATCACCTTTCTTTCTCCAGTAATGTCGTCACAGGGACACAGCTTTCCTGGCCTTAAAATTCCAAACGTGAACACTTTGCAAAATCAATGTTAATTTTAATAATGCATCTCCTGAAAAGCTGGATGCTTTTGTTTTCTTTCTTTAAAAGCAATTCACAGTTGGGTATGGGAAATCAAACACACATCCTGATACGGAGCTCCGGAGATTATTGGTAAGGGGCTCTTTCTTTAGCTGATGTGGGAGTTCCCATTCAATCAGTGGCAGGCGTGCCACGGTTGGCAGAACAGCTCTGCTTTGTTCTTTGCAGTGCTAATGAAATGTTTGTTTTTGCAGGTGTGCTTTTAACTCAAGCCTGATAAGCCAGCCTTCTCTTTGCTTCCTCCAAAACACTGCAGCAGCCGCAGCTTGTGTTCTGTAACTTGTTATTCCAAAAAATGAAACAGCTCTGAAACATTCTGTATAAGGCTATTGTTGATAATGTAACTTTTCAGGGAGGGAACTTGCAACGGGGTCATCAAGCCTTGCTTTAATCAAAAGGGACGCGATGGGGGGCCACCCTTAGATTAGGTCAGTGGATCTTGACCTGTGGAGCGTTAGTTAGCTGCAACTCATACTAACAAAGTATGCCTAAATTACCGATTGTGGATGCTTTTTCTGTGAAGTCGAAACTGCCCAGTGGGTAGCTTGTGTACCATCTGTTCTTCTTAAAATGACAGAGACGCATAAATGATTGGTTTCTGTGGTGCAATTGGGAAATACTTTGATTTAACAGGATCTATTGATTTATATCATGACTCCAGCCAGATGCGGGCAGTTTTTGAATTTTGAAACCTTGTTTTGGGTATATCTAAATCATACCTACTTGAAGTTCCACAATAAACCTTACTAAAGATTAGTTAGATTTCTAAAAATATGATGAGGCATGCTCTAGAAGACACCTTAGACTGTGATTTGAGAAGTGGTTGGACACACCCTGTCTTTAATTTGCACATGCTTTTAAAGTGGGATTAGCTTCCTTTAGCAGTTTAAATGTTAAATTTTTAAAAGTGGTAAACATAGTTTCGATGAGAAACAATCTTGAGTGTAAGCCATAGCTAGAGTAAATACTCAGGTAGAAATTACTGACATTTTTTGTTAGCTCTCCGTGTAAAGTCGACCAGGAACGAAATAGAGGTTTGAAGGAAGGGCAACAACAGCTATGTTTTCTACATTGTTGCTTCTGAAGATCTATGCTGAATCATATATTTATTTTTTAAAAAAATATTTCTAATATATCTGTTACGTTATGTACAGTATCTTTAAAGAGCATACAGTATTCAAGTAATCTCTACCTTATTTGGTGAGCTACTTAGTTTCTGTACTTCATCCTCAGTTATGTGATTACCCGACTGTTGTGAAAGGGATGAAATCCAGCGTTATCCATCGGGAGAAGTAGTAATATCCTACTCAACAGAACCAGGAAAATTTAAGATAAATTGTTAGTTTTCTGGACTAAAACTGGTAGATCTTTAAATGTGGTTTATGTTGTACTTGGTAGTTTGAAAGAGATAAACAATATTATGTAATTCTAACGATGTGCTTTGTCACATACTTTGGTATTGTGCATGGTAAAGTAAAAAATATCTAGTTGCAGTAAGACAATTGAGATGTTGGCCTTTTTGATATGAATAGCAGTCTTGTTGTTCAGTTGCACATTCATGCCTGACTCTTTGCGACCCCATGGACTGCATTACACCAGGCCCCCCTGTCTTGCACTGCCTCCCGGAGTCTTCCCAAGCTC
>JANHZU010009219.1:22984-38694 GCA_032468055.1 Acrochordus granulatus | reverse complement strand
CAGGACTAAAATTCAAGAGTCTCTCAGTTTCTAGCCTGATACGCTAACCGTTAATCCAAACTGGCTCTCATTAAACCAGATTATAGGTTAATATGTTTTTGGAGTGCTTTAGGACTTATTAATGAAGGGCTTTTCTTAGGATGGTGCTGAAGTTCAACATTGTATGGGCATCTTTATTTAATATAACATAGCCAGGTAGTGTCTTACTGAAATTTTGTTTTGAAACATTTAAACTTAACATGTCTGTTTTATTTATAACAGATTTTCAACATAAAATCACAGTGCAAGCTTCCCCAAATATAGATAAGCGCAGAAGTTTGAACAGTAATAGCTCTAGTCCACCAAATAGTCCTCCAATAATTCCTCGCCTTCGAGCTATACAGTGTAAGTCTAAAAAAATGAGTATTTTTATTCTGTTGATCTTAATACATGTTAGAGCGCTTTTTTCATCGTGCTGAAAAATATTTCGTATTCTTAAATGGTATGCTAAATGTAGTTAGTTCACTAGGAAAAAAATTTGCATGTCGCAGTGTGACATATTTCTGCAAATTAGTGCATGGGGTATTATCACAGAATGATAAAAATAAAAATAGTGAGTATTCGTTAATTTTAGTAATTGTAAAATGTGAATTAATATAGTTAATGATGGTGCTGATATAACCCTTAATTATAATCAGTTAAAAATCATCACAGGAAATGCTGAATTTCCAATTAATTTAGTTCTGTTTTTCTTCTTTTATTTTTCATTTGATCTTCACCCCTGACTCTGAATATGGTTCCCCCGCCCACACACACACATACACACAAGACACAAGAATTGAACTGAACTGGTTGTTTAATAGCATCTTGGATAAATTGGGGAAAGAGTGCATATTTGGCCCTGCTCCCTTAATCATTTCTAAGGATTACTATTGCATAAGTCTTGTAGAGTCAATTCCTATAAATTCTTTTGCCTTGTAGAAAATATATTATCAGCGTCTCTGATAAATGTAAAAGGTGGCTTGGGTACGATGTGTACATTGTAACTCATCTCAGGAAGACAAGGCAAATAATAGCAACATCCAAGAAGGCTGAGTAACGTGATAAGCTATTAACAGAGAAAATGAGGAAAAGTTAAAATTCAGTTCTTTTTTTTAAAAAAATAGGGCCCTTTCTGTTGCTGAATTAAGCATTTCCCTTTGAGTTGGCACAAAACTCTTCAGGCAGTAATTTTGGTACTCTCAACACCCATCGCACTCCTGATTCAACCGCCTCTGTTTTGACTGTCTGCCAAAAATACTACCTTGATTTTTGCATGTTCACCACTTAGTAGGCAAAAGGATTGGATAATTCCTGTGTCCTCCTGTTTCTGCAGGCCAGCAGCAGTGGAAAAAAAAAAACTTCCTTTAAGAGTATAGCATGACCTGACCTGTATCTCTAGCTTCCTCTACACTCTGTTTTGTTGTAACCCAGTTGGAATAAAATGTTTAAAAATTGGGGTTGTGACAGGAGGTGAAGAACAACACTTTTACTTGGGATTTCTTTCCTCCTTCCTGTCTGTCCTTGCTTTATGTAGGCAATTGATGCTGATCTCTGGTTTCCTTTACATTCTGTTCAGGAGACAATAGAGAAGAGGATTAATTTGCCATTCCGCTGCTTCAACAATTTATTATTGCACCAAGTCAGGAAAGGCTGTACAGTTAAACCACTTACATTGCTGCCAACTGAGCAGGCTCTTGAGGGAATCAGTGGAGAATGGCAACAGGACTGTGTAACCAGGAAGGGGAAGGTTAATGACTGCGTCAACCTGAAATGTTCAAGAAATGCCTTTCTAATACTTACCAGTACTGATCACCTGATGTACACTTCCAATGTAATGATGGCCAAGTACACAGATTTTGCACACTTTGCAGTTGTTATTGGAGGCTATCAGCTTAAGGGGAGGAAACACCAGTACAGCTAAGGATGATTTAAAGTTTACTCACAAGCTGGACATTAAAAAAAAAGACAATGTTGTAGGGTCAGGGCAATAAAAAGATCTTGCCAGGTCATACAGTATTTTTGTTAGAGTTAGATGAAAATGGGGAAGGGCTGAAAATATAAATATATCTTCGTACAAGTGAGGTTATGGATATATGTATAATTTCATCCTTCACCAGAGACTTTGGACACAAACAGAAATGACAAGACTTTCAGCTGAGAGGACATTGTCAAAGACAGGCATTGCTGTAGTAGCTCTGTTAATACCAATATATTTGCACATTTATAACTGGGTACCCAATTACAGATGTTCATTGTTGAGATGGAAAATTTAAAATTGCTTACTTACACAGTTTTGTACTTTGCATTTTTTAATATAAGCAAGTGTCTTGTTGGATCAAGGTATGGTCCATCAGTCAAGCATTCTGCTTCCAGAATTGGCAAGCCAGAAGTTTCCTCAACTTCAGAGTCAGGAGTAAATAATGTCATGTGTTTCTCTCAGCAGAATTGTTTTCTGCCGATAGAATTGGAGATAATTATTGCTATTCCTCTGCAGCCCTTGATAGTTTTCCAAAATATTCTCCAGAAGGTTTCTCAATCCCCAGAACAGATATTGAGGCAGAGCAGGAATAAAAGAGCAAGAGGAGGAAGCAATATTCTTGTGTGAATAAGCTGCTGCTCATGTAACATTCATCCCATCCAAATAATATATAGTCCATAAAAGTATTTTCTGTTGATCATTCTTAGCATCTTGAATTTCGAACTGTATTGATTCTGAACATGGAATTTTTGTGTCCTTTTAATTACTAATAGTTAATTGACTGGATTTGATACTTCACAAAGGAGAAATACACAATTTCCAATTTCCCCAAGTAGTAATAGGATGCCAACTGTGCAGTGGTGAAGTTACATTATTATGCATAAGCTTAATTGAACTGCCTCTAGAGAATTTGAAATGCTGCTTTCATGTTTAATTTTTTAATCTACGTTTGGCTTTAGAATTGCTGAAAAGGAAAATGTGAACAGTATACTCTAGCATGGAACTTCCATCTCCAGCAGAGGAAAAGAAAGGAATGTTATATTCAACTTAAATTTTCCCATTGCATTCAGTCATTAATGCTGGTTAATTATTCAGTGTGTTCTGTTTGAGGATAATAAATTCTCACTCCTGTTTCCCAGCACTGAAAGAGGGTATTGTCTGTCCGTTTTTCATCCTGGAAGTTTTGCAAACAAAATATTATTTTCTTCTCTTTGAACACCATTTTCTCAATCCTTTGTTCCCATTATCTTCTGTTCCTTCAGAGTTAATGATAAAGGTGAAGGAGAGCTCTTCCAGAAAACCTGTGTACTTATTTGGGTAAAGCTGAAGCCATTTTCTTACTCGTGCAGTACATTTTCCCTGATTTGGGTTATACTGCAATCGCACAATTTAAATAGTTGATATACAACTTCAAGTTTAGATACAAGTGTATTTTTTATCTTTACCAAAACTCTTTTTGTGCAGATGGAAATTCCAGGACTGGTCACATCCACTTTAATGAAATAATTTAAAAAATCTATTTAATTAATTCATTAATTAATTTTTGACACTAGTTCCATAATTTTTCTGAAGGATTATGTTAAACAGATAAAACAGATTAAAAATTTATTCAAAATACACTTAAAATAAGCAAAAATATTTAGAAAGTACATACCCCCTCTAAGAGAAGAAATAAAAAAGAAACTATAAGAAGAAATGCCCCCTTCATGCCCAGCTAGTATATTCAACATTAACCAGTTATCACTGTCTCTTAAAATATAACCAAATGCATCTTCATTCCATACCTCACCCCATTTTTGATAAACTCATCTTTAAATCTTCAGCACTCCTTATTAATCAACAAAGATTCAGTAAAAATCAACAAAAACTCCTAACAACGTTTGTACATAGTCCCCCTTTCCATTCAGTCTAAATTCCCCTCTTTTCTCTCTTCACAGTTAAACATTAAAAAAGAAAAACTGTAAGCATTACCAGAAATAATCACCTCTAGATATTGAAAATAATAATGTAAATATTACAAACTCATCCATTACCTGGTTAAACATTTCCAAAAGAAAAAATATCAATCCAAATTTTATTTATTTATTAAATTTATATGCTGCTGAAATCCGAAGCATCACCACAACACCAGAAATAGCAACACGTTATTTAGCCATAATAAAGTAAACCAGTTTTGTTTTATTTTTCCTCCTTCCTTAGGTCCCATTAAAAAAAATTCTAACACCTGCTTCCTTCTATTCTCTTTGCCTTTCCTCTCAAAATTCTTACCGTTTTTAGCTAAGTCTACTTGTAATTTCCATGACATAGCTCCAGTAAATCTCATATATTTAAATTAACAGGATAATAGTCATTATCAGTCTTAAGCTCCAATAAATAGAACTCAGTTTACTAAGATTAAATATTTATTTTTTGAAAATTAGATTGGGTTCTTAATTTCTTTCTTTCGGAGACCATGAACTGGACAAAATGAATTACAGAATTTATAATTTGTTCACTGTGCAAGTAAGAGTGCAAGTTTCACCCCCATCCCAGCCAGATTCAATTCAGAAGAGAAACTACTTATCAGAAATGATTGAAAATCTCAGAAGTCCACATGCCCTTAGGTAAATTGTATGCATAGCAAGCCATCTTCTACATGCAGATTGTTCCCAGGACTCTAAGAATCTGCAAATTGAAAAAGATCTTAGGATGCAGTATCATATTTTCCCCCTTCTTATTTACCTCCTGTAGAAAGAGTATTTGTATCTTAGTCAATGGAACCCAACATAGCTAATCTGAGATGAATAGCGAGCATTATCGGATGCATCTGACAATAATGGTAGCAGTCTTTCTAGAAGTGTTACACTTGTTGAAAAGCCACGCCCTACAATTTGGGAACCACCAGAATCAGGGGGTATGAGTTATAGAGGTTTCTTAGAGAAGGGGGAATAACATGTAAAGTATTTCCATTCAATTTTTGGCAATATCCCCATTTACCATAGTCCATCCTATTCCAGACTGCCCTAAAAACCTTACTGTTTTCAGGAGTGCAAGAGAAGCAAAAGTTTGTTTTTATGAGCTCCCTATCCTTATAGATCTTAGGGTATTATCCAGAATAATTAGAAAAATGCAGTAAAATATAGAATTGTTATTCTCACAATCATGATAGGCAGTCATTGCTATCTTCTCTCTATCCTCACAGCTATATCCATTTTTATGCAGTACAATACAAGTTGTGTAGCAACACTAAATTCAATATAACCATTTTTATATAGATGGTTAAACTGGCTCAAATCAAATAAATGCCTAGGACATGCTGCCCAGACTAGATGCATGCTACAAAGTCATCAGTGGAGATTTCGTGCTATTAAATAGCAATTTAACTGTTGAGAGAAGTATTGTAAGTCATAGGATTGAATTATTTAAAGTTGTTCACCAAGTGCTTATATACTTATTTAATTGTTCTAGCTGTATCTGGCCTTTCCTCCAGGAGCTCAAGGCAGCATGCATTGTATTCCATCTTTCACATTTCTTACCCCAGTCCTGTGGAGTATGATGGGCTGAGATTGGGTGACTGGCGATAAACATCCAGTAAGTTTCCAAGGCTGAGGAAAAACTAAACCCTCAATCTCCTGAGCCACAGTCCAGCATGATAATACTGTATGTACAACAGTTCATATGCTGTTCTCTGCCACTTTATCTACCAAGCATTCATCAGGTTCTGAAATTGCTACTTAGGAATATTTATGAAATTGGTGTTGATTTACGATCAAGCCAAATTATCACATGGTATATAGTTTCATATATATTCTCTAATTGTTTCTTTAGTGATTTCCAAAACTGACCCAAATACAGCTAATGGGCAAAGAAACAGTATATATGTGTACCAGCAAGATGTAGATATCAAAAATGAATATGAACTTCCCCGTGGGGTTAAGACAAAAGGCAAGCCAATATTCACTAATACAAGGTGTTGGTTGTTTTAATTTCTTAGCTAAATTTGTATAAAGTGATAACCTGAATACTTACTTGGATGTCCATTACAGAGATTTCAGATTAATGCAAAATAAAATACATTATTTTAATTCTATCTAATGAAAGTATTCAGAAACTTTAACTTATCTGAATTTATGTAAAAATAAAGAAAAATTAAAAGCATGAAAATTCAGTATCTATTGATTGATTTTCTTTTCTTACCCTCCTACCTTGGTAGATTCTTTGCCTGCTTAATTTGATTATCTTCTTATCTGATCTTTGGAGAGGAAAATTGTCTCTTTGGCAATACCGTAAGGCAAATCTTAGGGAAGGTGCTGAATTCTTGTTGAGATCTTTTATCTTTTTCCAGTAACCTCAGATGAGAGCAACCGAACATGGGGAAGAAGCACAGCTTATCACCAGGAAGAATTTGAAGATGTAAAAAAAAGCTTTAAAAAGAAAGGTTGTACCTGGGGTCCAAATTCAGTTCAAACAAAAGAGCGTGCAGATTGCAAAGAAAGGTATAGTTGATGGGCAACATGAGAATGATACAGTTTACCTATAATAAATCCTAGATACTGTGGTTCTTAGTAAATTTAATGATACATAGATAGGATGGGAGACAAAAGAAAATTGGACAATTGTGAAGATGCTTAAATAAATACAGTTCCATGAACTGACAAGTCAAAAGTACAATTACATATGCTGGACTGTGTGTTCATGAATTCTTTGTGTCAAAATATGCAGATTCAATAAGGGAAAAGATCTAGTTGTAGATCTTTTAAGTACCAAGACTTAATCTCTTTCTCTGCTTTGTCTTTCTGTCCCAAATATTTAAGAACATCCCTTATAAAATTGAGCAAAAAAATATGGCAGGGAAAGAATTCTAGGGAGAGAGTATATTAAGGCCACCACTTTCTCTTTAGTTCAGTAGGTAGAAAATCTTGACTGGAGAAAGTGTGGCAACCTAGGGGTCAGAGTTCAAAGTCTTTTGTGAGTTTGCACAAGCCTCTGCTTGTTCACTGATTATCCATTGCCCACTGTTAGCGAATCTGTCTTTACATGCACTTCCAGGGAATGGGCACAAAGAGCTGAAGTGTTGTTGGCAATGGAGAGGAATGTGCAAAGTTCGTCATTCATAGATGTGCTTGGGAGCATGCTGTTTTGCACACCATATTCAGTAATGAAGCAAGCTGGAGGGTACCTTAAAGCATTTAGGGACTGCTTCAGATCTTTCTGTGCCATAAGAATTCCCTATTTGCTTAGAACAGATTGGAGCTTAAATGATGCCAATAATCCTGTAGAAAAATGAGAGAGTCAGAAGATCAACTGACTGAGGTTGGGAGGGATGAGATAAAAATGCTTCCTTCTCTTTCTGCATGAGTTTAGTATCTTTATAAATTGTCCAAGGGTCGATGCTTCCTTCCATTCACAGCTATGATTGTATATATTTAGATAAATTGGAAGGCGAGATAGAGACCAGGTTTTGCTATAACACCCTTACTTCTTACTAAATGCAAACATAATTACTAGCATAAAATTACACAATGAGAAGAGTCAATTATCTAAGGTTATCCCAAAGTAGTTCTGTGTTTCTTGATATAATTTGTTGTTAGAAAAAGTTGAGAACCTTCAGTTCCATTAAAGACCTGCAGCTTAGCAAGTATGAATCTGAAAAACTATCTTATCTTTATTATAATTTTTGATTCAAGGTAGGAGAAAACATGTTCAAGTTGCAGTTAATATCCATGATTTTAGTTTTTAACAAACTGAACTGGAAAAAATTAACTTTTCATAAACTGACACATATTGAAAAAGTCATGTGAAAAAAGAATCTAAAATAGTTAAATAAATTGCACTAGATGTGATTTAATTGCTCTGTTGAAACATAATCAAATTTTATTTGAAAATGTATTTTTATTGGAATGTTTGTAACTATATTTTAAAAATAATAGCCAAATAGCATATCCTTTCCTTTGAATTGTGTTAATGAACATACTAACATAGTTTAAAGTGTGGTTTAATTCAGAAGAAAATTGTAATGAAGAAAGAAAGGAGGAAAGTGTTTGTAGCACTTTCATTGATGTCTGCAAAATTACCCCAATCCTTTAGAGATTTTCAGTCTGGAGCTCCTTTAGATATGGATTTAGTCAGCCTATGGTTTACATAATTAATTAAGCCAATATTGTAGCATGGGCTAAAATATGATTTTCTGTGCAAGAAAAAAACAATTACATTCTTCATTTTCTTTATTATCATTTTTATACAGATAAGATTCTCTAGATATATCTGTATAAAAAGAATTACACTCATTATAGTTAAGAGTTTCTCTAATTCTAGAATAAGACCTCTCTCAGATGGTGGTAGTCCTTGGTCAGCACTGTTGATGAAGAATCATAAAGGTGTCCCATTAGATTCTTTATTCATGGACCAAGGTAAGTGTTGAAAAACAAGTATTTATTTTTTGGGTCCTGGAAGAGAGAAGAGCACTCAAACACTCAGGGGCCATAAGCCATAAATTCTAAATACTATGGGCATGATTTGTTAGTGAGCTACCAAAAACCATGTCCTCATTCACTACTAAGATTTAGCAGCATACCATTTGCAAAGGGTTTTGTATAAATATTTTGTTTATTTATATGTACCTTTAATGTATTAAACATGTATATGCTACTTTTTAAAAATTGTTTCAAGTCACCTTTCCACTTGACCCTATTTACTTTTTTATGGATTTGTGTATTTTTGAGTTCACTTGGGTACATAAAACTGAAATACAATTTTCAGCTCAGAGGAGCCAACTCCTATGTTAGACTTGACTCTCTTGAAACTGGACATCAAGATTTTATATATACTGAAAGTATTTAGCATGGTAGTGAACATATGGGTTGAATTCCACAGTACAAATTGCATTGCTATCCTGACCAGTTCCACATTTTACAATTTTATAAGGTCTTCTTATGCTGATGCATGAGGATTATATACAGTGGTATCCTTCTATTGATGGAACTGACACAATGGTGGATCAGATTCCCACCCATTTCCATGTTTAAGCCACAAATCTGTGCTGGAAGATTGGGGGTTACTTTAGAGCAGATTTAGAAGGCATCAGAGGGAACACTGGGAAGTTCTTGTTCTATGAGGAAAATTCTGCTAGCTCAATGTAGAATTTAGCTATATTCCAGAAAAATAAAAATATTTCATATTTATTAAATATGTCCTCTCTCCCCCCAAATATATTTGGTGTTTATAAGATTGACTGTGATTGCAGACAACACCTCATCTTGTCATGTGCTCTGAATTTAGATCCAGGTAGTCATATTTTGAAATCAAGTTCCTTCTAATAGAATAATTGAGATCAAATATATATGCACTGTGAATTCCTTTGGAGATTAAAAATTAAGTGATCTAGTTAGCTTAAATATTTCATTCACGATGTAAAAAAGGAGGGGGATTGTATATAGGAGACATAATGTTGCTTCACAGAAGGGAAAATATTCTGAAAAACATGGGATCAAAATAAATCTACCAGTAAGGTTTGAAGTTATTATCTTGCTTGCTTTTCACTAGTCAGGACTTTAGTTTCCCAAAATCTGTGTTATAATAAACCCTTCTTTCTTTTTATTTAAGAAGTACATCCTGATTGTATCATTACTATGCTATCTATAATTTCATACTGGTCATTTTAGCTAAATATAATATAATTAATATAATAATCACATCAATAAATTTTGCTTCTGTACAGAACAGAGACTGTCTACTGAAGACCTTGATCCTAAGCAACCAAAGCAGTTAAAATTACCAAATCAGGCTTATATTGATCTGCCTCTTTGGAAGGATGATCAAGGACTAAATTCTCCAGAACAGGACAGCTTTGAAGGAAATTCTGCAAGTTCTGTAAATAGCACTCCACAAATCACCCCAACAAACAGTATCAGTAGAACAATACAGAAAAAGAAAACCGATAATGTACTATATGGCTGTGCTGTCCTTCTAGCCTCTATAACTTTAGGCATAGATATTAGGGAGCCAAATAGATTGCAAAGTGGAGATGAAATGTTGCCCAAGGAAGAAAAGAAGAAACGTGATGGCCTGTTTCAGCGAGCATCTAAGTTTCGCAGAAGTGCAAGCCCTGTAAGATTGCAGGCTAAGAGAGAGGAGGCATGTATCCCTTCATCATGTCCATGTGCAAGTACTGTGAACCTTTTGTCCATTTCTTCCATTTCTACTAAATGTCTCCTTCAGTCTGATAGTGAGGATGCAACTATGAGCACAATGCCTGGTAATGGAGATGTTCCCGTTGAACATTTTTTGCCTGTAAGTCATACATGCAAACAAGAACAAATAGCCAAAGTTGATTGTACGACCAATTCTGATTTACCATCTCCCAGTCTTCCTTTGAAGCAAGAACCTCAGTGTGCAGCCAGTACCATTTCTTCAAATGTCAAAATTTGGGGTCATAGACGGACCAGGTCAGATGGAAATGCATGTCATTCCATAAGTGAGTAAAATTATATTTGTGTGTTGGGGTGGGAGAGAGGGTTAAGTATGATGAATAGCTCAAACAGTAATGTTCTTCCTAAGCATTAGACTGAAAAGAAACAGTGGACGTTATTGGAATTGAAAAATGGCTATTTCAGAAAGTATATTCAGAAAAGTGTTGTAGATTAATAGCAAAATACCTGTATTACATAGTAGAGTCCCCTATGTTCAAACTCCAAAGTTTCAAGGAAGAAACGTAATGCAGTAGACAATGACAAAGACCTCTGTCTCTGAACTTCAAGAGTTACTGTCTCTTGAAGAAGAACAAGTTAAAAAAAAAATAGCACAGTGTGATGCAGAGAAATGCTGAAGGAAATAAGTTGTCCTAAGATCACATGGAGCTCTTAGAATGATTCAGGATCATGTTGTACAGTTAAGCCTTACTGGTAGCTCATAATATGCTATTTTTCTACTATAGTAGCACTGTAACTTTGCTTTCTCTCCAATGTCTTTCTCTTCCACTCAGCTAATGGAATTGCTAATGAGACACTAGAGAAGCTACATGTACTTGCTACCCCACAAACAAACTTTCAAAATGACCTTTCACCAGGGAAGCAAGAAATTGTCAATATTATACCAAGACCTCGACCTTCTTCTTTAAGAAGCAGATTGGATCCTTGGCTGGCTATTTCTCAAAATATAAAGCCAAACCCTTTTGAGACAGGTAATTTAGAGGCTGGCAGAGATTCAAAGGCCAACTCACTGACTGATACCAAGGAGAGAACTAAATCTCACATGCCCTCTTTATTGGACATGGATGTAGAAGGTCAAAATCGTGACTGTACAGTACCTTTGTGTAGGATGAAGAGTAAAGCAGGTCGGCCATCAATATATGAACTGGAGAGAGAATTCTTGTCTTAAGTGCCTTGGCATTTTTAGCCTATTTTTAAGAACAAAACATTATGCATGTGGTAACTTTATGCTGCTCTTTTTTATGATAGTAAAGTATGATATTATATCAGATAGGTGAAATAATTGCAGGCAGTGATCCCTCTGTAAGCCCATTTGTAGTTTTATTGATTACCATCAATATCTTGAATGAATACACACATATGAATGTCAATAAACTTTTTCACAATTTTGATTTTTTTCATTCTCTTTTGCAAAATGTCCAGCTGTTTTATTCCTGACTAGGTTTTGTCTTTAATATTTTCCCCATTAACCATTTGAACTGCAGTACATTAAAATCCCATTGCACTGAAAAGATGTTTTCATACAGAGAGAACTTGGTCCTGAACTATGGTTTTCTTGAGACATGATTGTAAAATTGTATTATCTTTAATACTACAATAGTTGCTAATTGCATTTGGTCAATTTGGAATACACTTGGAAATGGCAATTTTCAACTTTAGGCTGCTTTGTTAAAATCAGAATGATTATTATGTTAATTTTGATAAAGCAGTATTTTATAAAAGCAATATCTTGAAATATAATTTGGCTAGGCAACCTTCCAAGACAGTAGTTTGATTAAAAAAAATTTTTTTTCATGTAAGTTCCCATTTACTATGAGTGAAGAATGCTTCACTTTGCTTGTGTCAATTGGTCTGGTTAGCATTTTTTTAAAGTGAAGGGATATGATATCATAGGCTGTGAAGTACTTTTGACAGTGAGATATGGAAAAAAAGAGTTTATGCCAGTTTCTCTAAACTGAGTTTTCCAGATACGCTCTGCTTCAGTTCTCATTTTTCTCAGCCAGTGTGGCTAAACTCAGTTGGAAGACACCAAGTTGGAGAGGCTGATTTAGCATACAGTAACAAAAGGCGGACAAGAAGACTTCAGTTATTGAAAACGCTACTTGGGCAAGAATGTTTACTATAGTGTGTCTATTTATTTAAACTCCGGGCTTTAAAAAGTCTTAACATCTGGCTTTTTGTACAGTGCATGTGGAAATGATGATTACCTGGGCATTTTGATTTAAATTTTAGTTTGATCAGTTACAATGCTACTGTATGCATTTTACATGAATTCTTGGAAGCATTTTAAAATAGGGAGGCATTATTAAAATATAACATGTTTGAATTACACATCTGTCTTCTATGCCATTCTGGTCAATTTGCATATGTTGCAAAATTATTTAATATATCTTTTATGTCTAACATAAAAGTGGGTATCTATCATAGAATAAAAACTCAGTAAAAACAACCAATAACAGTAATAAAAAAACTGCACATATAAGGCAGTTGCAAACCACAACAGTCAAAAATAACATCTTATGTCCTAAGCATCAATTTCTTTCTTCCTGTCTGCGGCTTTTCTCCTCTGGAGAGTCCTTTGATTTTCAGAAGCATCTGAAGGATGCAAAAGGGAGAGACAGGAAAAACAGGGAGATAGAAGATGAGATGAAGCAGCTGCCGCAGGTGCCAAAATAGAGAGAAGGGACCCAGAGTTCAAAAAATCATGCCTGCTGCTGGTACATATGTAGTCTGTGCCTCTAGATATAAGGAAGATGCACAGAGCTAGTTGGGTGCCTTGTTGGAGGAAAGCATAGGAGGCTTAGCAGGGAGACAATAGTTAAATAGTAGGTACAAGTGAGTAAGAGAAAGCAGGAAGAATTGCAGTAGTGAGAGAAGAGGCTGTATTCTGCCTTTTGTTTTCTGATGCTTCTACAAACCCACTTGAAGACAGCAGGCAGTCAACTGCTCAGAGGCATGGAGAGATGCTAGTCTTTTTTTCAAGTCTTTAGATACTGATGTCTTCTTCCCTTACAGTCCATTTTAAGGGTAAAGGAGACCCTGCCGGTCGTTACCAACTCTAGGGTGCGGTGCTCATCTTCCGTTATAGTCCATTTTACCACCCAGCCGATTTGTTCTCTTCAGCTAAGTGTTGCAAAGAAGGGCCATTATTTCTGACACACAGCAACAGTCAAGAATGAAATAAGAAAATGTCCCTTTGGAGCAATATTCAGAAAGGCACAGCAGGAAGGGCATCTCTTGGGGTACATAAAGATTGTCTTTCACAACGAGCCTTTTGCAGTGAGGCTGCGATGTCTGATCTTCCCGTCGGTTAGAGTGACAAGATAGCTATTGCATTCATACAGCCATCTGAAATGGATGTAACCATGAATATTCCTGAAAAAAGTAAATTTGAGAAAAGTATGGTAGAGGAGCAAAAAACAGCTGTTATAGCATTTTGTTCCTTAAACCTAGATGATCCTGGACTGTGGAATTGAGTAATAGTTTGAGGGACTTCCTTATATTAGAGGCATAGCAAATAAAAAAAATTGTGTTCCTCAAATACTTTGAAAGTAGCAATTACTTCAAATCCATTATTGCCATAAAATTTGATAACATGGAGAAGCTGTGGCCTATGGCCTATATACTCAAAAACCCAGAATGCATACTGATTTTGTTGCAAACTTGTCTGGTCTCAAATTCCAGCCACATGGGATTGTATAGGAACAAATTATTGGAAAAAGAGAATCTGACCATAAAGTTGGCATGCCACAAAAAAATCAAATTACCAGAGCACATTCAATCAAAGAAAGGAGTGTGAGATTAGATTGCTGTTAAAGGTCACCATTTGATGATGATCATTATCAAGAGAAGATCGCATCAGAGTCTGTTTACTGGTAAAATGTTCTGCAAAGGCTCATTGCCACTGAGAGAATATTTGCTTCTCAAAATGGAATTTCAGATCAGCTTTGTGGAAACTTGCTTACATTTGTGGAGTGATTAATGGTGTATTTCAGGAACTTCTAACGAGTCAACAGCCCAAAAATCTGCAGACACTACTACCTTCAAAACACGGTTCAAGTTGAAATCATACTGTTATTGGCAACAAAAGTCAAACTGAAGATCTGAAGTTAGCAAGATGTTACTCTTTACTCTGGACTGCATATCTTAACATCAGCCAAAAGAAGCAAATGAATTTTAATGGTGCATCGTGTTACAATGGAACCTAGTGAAAAAGCCTCTGCAGTGGTGACTATCACAGAGCATTTTCCAGAGCTGATTGAAATTGATGATACGACCGGAACTGGTATGATAAATGTGCTTCTTAAATCTAGATGTTCCTGGAATTAAAAAAAAATGATATAAGAGGTCAGAATCACAACAATAAGACCGGCACAAAAGAAAGAAATCTAAATGTTAATATCCCAAGCCTTTCTTGGTCTTGTGCGTCAATATCTCAAGCCTTTCTTGGTCTTGTGCGTCATTCAATGAATTTGGTAGTCAGAATGCTGCATCAGCTTCCAGTGAGGTTAATACATTTTTAATGAAAGTCAAAATCTCTGTATATTTGCATTGACTGATTGAAGGCAAATTTTGAAGCAGTATCTGAGAACATCTCTCCGACATTACTGACTGTCCTTTGATGCAGAAATCCAGGAAGGCAATGTTTCCTATTAAACACCAAATTGGGAAGAGAGATTGTTCCTCTCACCGCTATTATAGAGTATAATAGTTTGAGAGGGGAAGCTTTTTTGTTTTGGTGGGAAATCAGCTGCAGAGGGAAATGGAATCACCAGGAACATATGTTGCATTAAACTTCTGTATAGTTTGGTGCTTTAACATAACATACTGTTCCAACAAAATAAATGTTACAAGCAAGACGGTCTGAAATGCAGATCTCGATATACGTGGAGCAATGGAACAATTGGACAAAGCAAAATCATGCTGACAATCTCACTGGTCAGATGAGGGAATTGAAAATATTTTTAAGAATGTAGAAAAGGTAGCAGAGGAATTTCACACTGAAACTGTTCCCCTACCCATTCAAGTACAATTACTGAAATTTTTGGATTAGGAAGCATGGGATAATCCCACAAGAGATTCCAAACAATTCAAAATTGAACTCTTCACCAAGTTACTAGATTATGCAATGTAGTCAGTTGAAGAACATTCCATGCAATTCAAGGAACATAACAATATATGTAGGATGTTGGAAGATATTTCAGGACTCCTTGCTATATCTAGAGGCACCAACAATGCAGGGCGCTAGAGATATTGCTGACCATGATGACATGGTGCAATATTAGTGTGAGCGAATTGGGTGGTGACTGAAAATTCAAGATACATGTTCAGATAGTGATAAGTTTCAAAGGCTGTTCTGAAATACATGTTCACAAATAAGATTATCACTTTCCTTTCAAATGTGTTGTTACTCTCTACATATACAGTGGGGCAAGAAAGTATTCTGTAAGCCACCAATTGTGCAAGTTCTCCCACTTAAAAAGATGAGAGAGGCCTGTAATTGTCATCATAGGTATACCTCAACT
>JANHZU010009218.1:5076-22143 GCA_032468055.1 Acrochordus granulatus | reverse complement strand
ACTTCTGGTATTCTTTTGCTCATCCCTCCCAAGAACACCCCCACCATTATGAGGCAGCATGTCTCTCTCTATGTGTAATATACATGCATATTGTACCAATATATACATACCTACATACACACACATGCAATTTTGCATATGTTAGTTGAAGAGATAAGGGAAATGAAATATCAATTTCTTTTCAAGTTGACTTTTTAAGCTTCATAATTGCATTCACCAAATGTTTAAAGGTGAAGTTATTGCAACCCAATAAAAAAAATGCAGGCTGAAATTAAATTTAAGAATAAACTACATAGCATCATAACATAATATTTCTGAGGGGCTGGTCTGAAGAGAAAATGGGCACTCTTTAATTTTCCAACAGTGCAACCTCCTCTTGAGAAATCACCTCCATACTGCAAATAGACTTTAAATCAGTTCTGATTGCTGTCAAAGTGAGTTATTTAACACTGTAATTTCTAGGTAAAAGATGGGATCTTCAGGGCTGTGAGTGTGGGTAGGTAACTGCTGATCCAGTTGTTAAAATAATCCAAGCATAAACCCATCTATAATAAATCTAACTTTGCTCTATGAGACCAAATGGCAAGGCAGGAAAATATTCCGACAAAGGCGGAAGGGAATAAAACTGCAATTTGTCCAAATTTGTCAATCTTCCTCTCTTCAAAAGGAAAGTTTAGGCATTCTTAATGCATTTTGTTTGATGCTGTTTTGAATGTTTTTTTTTGTTCCACAAGTGATAGTACAGCTTCAGTATAAAGATCAAAAAATTATCAGCACATATTTCCATAACCTTAAACAAGTTTGGAGTTTTTCTTTCCAGCCTCAGGGCTGTTACTCCTGATCTGGAGTTCTGTAATCAATTACTTTCCCCAGAGATACCCAAGACAATCAATGCTGAATTCCTGTGATGTAATAAAGACAAAAAGTTAACCAGATTTTTTTTCCTCTGTCTTCTTTTCTAGTGTTTATATTTACATAGACATTTTGCCCTTAGCCTTTTGCACGATAACAACCAGGTTTGGAGTTACATAATGTGCATTTTCACATGGATTCTCTTCTTGACTTCCAAGATATCAAATCAGTAGCAATCCTAAGACTTTAAATATATATTTAAAAAGCCATTTCAACTGACTTTGCTGTTTTCAGGATAAGTGATTTTGAAACCAGAAGTTCCATGAACTGTATGTTGAAGCTCTTGTGTCCCTTCCATTTGGGCTAATGGAATTATCTGTATTGGTACTGTAGTTAGCAAACTGTAGCAGTTAGGAATTCACAAGTTTTTTAGTGTTAATATCTGAAAATCATGGAAATGCACAACATTGTGAGGCAGGGAAAAGAACAGGAATGCACAAAGGAGAAACATTTTTTTAATCTTCCAGTTCTCCCAGAGCTTCCAGACTACAGAGAACTAGATCTGTAAACAGTCTAAGTGTCACAGGGAAAACACCCAAAAAGACTGTAGGGTTCCCCAAACAAGGTCAATTCTAAAAGTTGCCTGGAACTTTTGCTAAATTATGAATGTTGTTGTTAAATTAACAATTGCTAAATTATGAATGATTATTATGTGCTGTTTCCTTGATTAAATTTATGCTGAGATACATACCAAGGATGGCATTTTTTTCTTTTTAATGTGGCTTAGAATGGTATTTTGCAGTATAAATGGAAGTTCAGAAAACTTTAATGGAAACATAACAGTTTTGTATAGTGGTTAAGGCAGTAGGCTAGAAACCGGGAGACTTTGAGTTGTACTCCTGCTTAGTACAAAGCCAGCTGGGTCAACTTGGATCAGTTACTCTCTCTCTCTTAACCCTAGGAAGGAAGCAGTGGCAAACCACGTCCAATATCTTGCCAAGAAAACTGCAGGGATTTGTTCAAGCAGCTGCCAGAAGTCAAAAACTGACACAAAGAGATCCTCAACATCAGGGGAGAGCATAAGTTTCTCTATATTTAGAAACAGAGTGTTTTCTTTTTACAAGAAGCCAATCTCTGGCATACTGAGCTTGAATTTCCTTTCCTGATAAACCAAAGCACTATTGCTTAAAATAATATGTAATTAGTTTCCTATGTTCTTAAAAAATGAGATTAGTACAATCTGGCTACCTCAGAGAACAATGACCTTTGGATATTGACTGTCACTAATTTAGTAATTTGTACTTATTTTATGTTTAAGCATTTTTAAAATTACTTCTATTAACTCATTTAATATTGTACTACAATTATAATATACTGTGTATTTCTTTGTGAATTGTTTTGAGAACAATATAAGTAAAATGAGATATATAAAGTATGGTTTCTTAAGATAATAAATGGCCCACACCTGCAACAAAAGAGTCACATATCATTTTTTGGAAATAAATAATCTCTTCTTTTCTTGAACTAGTGAATAAGGGGAATTTGAGTCAATAAAAATATATTTTCTGCCCAGCAGAACATGGCATGAGAACATAAGAAAAGCTGTCCTGAAACAAGCCAATATCTTCTCTGATACATGTTTTCTATTGATCCTAGATAAAACAGATCCTAGTGATCAAACAAATGTGTTTGGGAGATTACACATAAGATATTGTTTTCCAACAACTGCTATTTAAGGCATGCTGCTTTTCATTCTGGAGATAGTATAGAGCCATTAAGAGAAGCAAGTACTAATATCTCTTCTCCATAAATATCTACTCTCTTTCTAAAACCATCTAAATTAGTTGCTTAGTTGAATGTATCCTAACCCGGTTTCTTGCAGAATCATTGGATTGCAAGTTCCAGAATTCCTAATTAATATAAAATATAATAGTAGCTACGTGGACGTTAATGACTTTACTTCAAGATATGTGACATTCCCAAAAGAGCCTGGATTGAAATCTCCCTATGTAGCGAAGTGGGTGCTATCTGACAGTACTAAGTCAGTTTTAGATTAGTTTCCAATCTAAAAAGTCTTTCTAAAATGAGAATAAAAAGGGTGCTGATGTCTATATTGGCTTGTCCTAGCTCTGAAGGAATTTTTATAGGGAAAATAATAATAGTAAGATAAAATAAAAATATAGTTAAAATGTTAATACATATCTTTGGGATGAATATTTGAAGATAATGGGGAAAATGTGTGAAGAGAAATATTGTTTATTGTTAACTTGAAATCCTACTGTCACATAAATAACTATGTTCGGATCCCAAAGGATGTGTGTTTATAATTATAACTGTTAGAAAAACATTTTAAATTGGGATGCCTCCTTCCCTCATTAGTTACAGAAATATTTTTATTTAAACCATAGATTACTGGTGGAGAAAAAAAAACTCTCTGTCCGCAATTTGGAATATGTACTGTAGTAATTTCAGACATTTCTTCTCTGAAACAACTGTTCAAGTCTAGTTTGTTTAATAGTGAATTTGCTCAAGTGGAAAAAGCCTGCTGGCTAAAGAATTATATCCTAAATAACATTAGTGAATAAAATACATTCTCACAGGTTTCTGAGGTCTTGAGAAGGCAGTTGAATGAGAGGTCAATACTCATTGTATACTGCCAACAAGCGATTGCTTTAATGTTTTAAATTAAATATTGTGTATGCTTGGAGAAAGAATCTCAACATTTAAGTATATTCCTGTGGAGCTAAAAATGTTTTCTTTGAGAACACACAAAGAGATACTGAAATTGTGTTTAGTTTCTGTAAAACTTTCTCATTAAATGAAATTTCATATTTTCTTCCTTTAAGAGGAATATCTTATCTGGAAATACTCCAACGTATCTTCTCATCATAACACTCTGGCATACAGTTACCCCTTGGTTTTGTTTAAGTAGGATTTATTTTCTTTACCACTAACAAATCTAAACCTGAAAAATAAGAGCAGATGTAATCTCCCTAGAGATTCAGTATAATTTTTGGAAGATATATTGACTCTTTTAATCTTGCATTTAGATGTCTTGCCCTTTTTTCAGTTTTGGGGAAGATAGGCAATTGTGAGATAATCTTCCTATGCAAGCAAAACACATGAGGTGTTTTGCTGAAGTTTCAGATAATGCATAATGTTTCATTACTAAACCACAGAAAAGTAAAACAGAAAAAGGGGAGAAAAGCCAATTGAGCTGACTAATTTCTTTCTTTCTCAGGAAGTGAGGAAATCTGAAATGAGACGACTTGCCTCCCCTGTTTTAATCATATGAGTTCTGAGAAAGGTGGTTCAGTATAACATTTGGAACATTTTGCCATTCTCCTGCAGCATCTTATCAAAAACAATCATGTACAGAGGAAATATTTCTCCTCTAAGGACTCTTACTTCAAAGGGGAAGCAAGGAGTTGATGGAAGAGAAGCCAAGGCAAAGCTTCAGCTCGTAGAAGCAACTTGTTTATTTATTGCATTTAAACCCCATCTTTTCTTGGAGAGCTTTAGGCAGCTTACCTGAGAGTCTCTCTTAACTTTTTCCTGATAACAGTTGTGCAGAATTGATTGGGCTGATACAAATGATGAATGCAGTGTTATCCAATGAGCTCTAGGTCAAATGGAATCTTGAACATGAATACAGCTTACAGATACTTTATTGGCCAAGCATGATTAGGCACACAAGGAATTTGGCTCCGGTACAGAAGCTCTCAGTGTATGTACAAGACAGGAGTAAATAAAATAATATAAAATAAAAAGAAGTTATGATTCAAACAGAAAAATGTGCTTGAAAAGGAAAGTGTAGAATTAGAACCACATCTATTGATAAGTATGTATACACATTAGGCAGAACTTCCAGATTAATTAAATCTTTGCACTATAGTAATCACTGTGTCCTGTCATGTAGCATGTGTTAAGTGTTCAGCGGAGTAATGTCATGAGGAAAAATACTATTCCTGTGTCTGTTTGTTTTGGTGTGCAATACCCTGTAGTGCCATCCAGAGGGAAGAAGTTCAAACAATTTATGTTCAGGGTGTGAGGGGCCTGTAGATATCTTCTCCACCCTTCTCTTGACCCACACAATGTATAGGTCCTCCATGGAATGCAGGCTAGCTGCAATTATTCTTTCTGCAGTCCTGACTGTCTTTTGGAGTTTGTATCTGTCCTGCATGGTTGCTGCACCAAACCAGACAGTTATAAGTGTACAAAGGACAGACTCAGTAATTCCTCTGTAGAACTGTATTAGCAGTTTCTTAGGCAAGCTGAACTTCCTGAGTTAGTACAAGAAGTACATCCTCTGTTGTTCCTTCTTAATGATGGTACTAATGTTAGACATCCATTTCAAAGCTTGAGAAATTACAGGGTCCATAAACTTGAAGGACTCCAGTGCTGATATCATATTGCTGAGTATGGTAAGAGGGGTGAAATATGGGGACTCCTCCTTAAATCCACTATCATCTCCACAGTTTTGAGCATATTCAGCTCCAAGTTGTTGCAACTGCACCACAGGGCCAGCTGTTCAACTTCCCATCTGTACGCAGACTCATCACCGTATCAAATGAGGCCAGTGACTATTGTATCACCTGCAAACTTCAGAACTTTAGCCCTAGAGGTGCAGCCACTGATGTAGAGGGAAAAGAGCAGTGGAGGAAGCACACAGCCCTGAGGAGCACCTGTGCTAATTGTCCAAGTACTGGATGTAATTTTTCCTAGCCTCACCTGCTGCTTCCTGTCTGTCAGAAAGCTGGTTATCCACTTACAGATATGAGCAGGCACAGTGAGCTGGATCAGTTTAGAGTGAAGGATGTCTGGGATGATAGTGCAGAGGATCTAACAGCAAATCTGTGATGACTTTCAAACCTCTTCATGACACACTTACATTCATGAATCACTTGCATCCAGATCCTACAAGTTAACAATTATACTATCCAAACTCTCACTTACACCTCTATTTCCTGCTTTTATCTTCCCTGTTAGTATATTTCATTAGATATTTGCCACTTAGTTTCTATATCTTTTCAGTGGAATAAAATGGTTGGCATGGGAAATGGATGCTTGGGAATCCCTATGCCTACTGGGGGCATTGTTAAGGGAATGGACTTCTCATCAGTCATGTTTAAAAATATCCACAAAATTTCAGCTATGCCCTTTTCCTTCTAAATGGTTGGGGACATCTGGTTTAGTGATAATTTAGTTTAATTTAGTTTGCAATGAAACTCAGTAGATGAAGAGGTTCAGAGAAGGAACTATTTGAAAGAGTATGCAATTTCCAATCCCCGAATCATGGTGGCAATTTTATGGTTGATCTGAACTCTCAGACTAGCTCCTCTGTCACCACAAAAATATTGATGATCTTGTCCCTTTTTGGAAAACAATTGTTCATGTGGTAATGGGAATTCTTGAGAGAAAACAAAGACTTTAATTATTTGGCTCCTTTTCTGTTTTCTGCTGTTTTTGCTTTCTTTCTAAAATATACTTGTGGAAGAGGGTTGTAATAAAATTGGTCAAGAGAATGGGATTATGAGACAGGAATATTGGGAGTTTAAATGCTAGGATTCCATAAGTGATATAATGCAATACTTCATAATTACTCCAACAAAAATACAAAGCCAAGGGTCTCATCTCTCAAATTACTGTTAGTTCTGTTCATAAAGATAATCTCTAATAATAGTCATTTTTAAAAAATACAGGTGGTATTTTATTTGCCCAGAGGACCCCTCCCTCCAATTTTATTTAATTCTGTGTGGTAATTATCCTTTGGTGAGGGCAAAAGTGTCTGGAAGGAATTAAGAACTATTTCTTCCTCTAGATATTAAGGACAAACATGCTGCTCATTTTGTATCAATAAAGTTGAATTACCATTATTTTCTTATGACTTGATTAGTCATATCCTCCATCCTTCTTTCAGGACTAGTTTTCTTTTTCTTGATTAGCTATAGAATATACAGTGCTATGTGGCACATTGCACAGAAGATACTATAAAAATGGTTTATGATATAAGAGCAAAGAGAATTATGTGAGATGGTGGTGGTGAAGAAAGGTTGATTCATTATGTTAAATGAGCAAAGGGCCCCTATAAATGAACTGTCAGCAATAGATGATGATTTTTTATTTAAGTTCACTGAACTTTCATGAAACTGTTAGCTGTATTTTTACTTTCATGGAAATACATATTTACATGCCTGCCTGTATATTTCATATTTAGAAATTCTTCCTTTAGTTTCTTTGCAATCCAAGTTGCTCTTAAATAAAGTACTAATCCTGATACACAAAAGTAGATAATGAAAGGGAATTTTATATTGACCTGAAGCTGATTGGAATTTATTGTAATTTTAGCCCTGAAAGTCTTTCATTGTAGACACAAACAAAATAATATTTTTTATCGTCTCAGATTAGCTGTTAGAAATTGCCACTTCATTCTACCTAATTTATTATGATTTTTAGATCTGTGTACACTTCAACAATTATTCAAAGGAACCCCAAATCTTGCACAACCATGTGCCTGGTATTCATTAAAGCAACCTTTTTCAGATTCTTCATGAGGTGATATATAAAGTTAATGCAAATCTTAAGTTATTAATTTATGCAGAACCCTGAAAAAAGAATTGTTTCTGTGCTTATGCTAAGTCAAAACGTTCCAAGTTCCTTTTAAAGCATGGACAATTGTAATGGTTATCAGTGCCTGTGCTCGTTTAGGTGAAGATCCAGCACTGCAAACCTCTTTTTCTTACGAATGCCAAATATTATTTTGATTTTCCTATGTATATGGGAAGTATGGAGAAAGACTGCTTTTGAATAGTGTTTGCACATGAATCGGAATAAAGTTTAAAAAGCAGGCATCTGGACTGGATTGAGAAAGCCTTTTGGATTAAAGGTGAAACGTCTTCGACTTGAGAAAAATCCAGTCCAGATGCCTGTTTTTTAAACTTTTTTTTAAACTTTGTTGCGATGCAATTACCCTGGACGAGTGAGAGTCTTCACAGACACTAGAAAAAGGAAGCTCTTCATCCATGCACGGTTAAATTGTGGAATTCATTCCAAAGGGAAGGGTAATGGTGGATGGCTTTAACAGGGCACTGATGATAAGGGTATTTAGTCTGGAAGACTCCATGCTAACCAGTGTGGGGGGCAGTGTGTCTCCAAATTGCAGTTGCAAGCAGATAATGGAGGGGGAAGGTTGTCCTTTCAGTCCAGTTGGAGAGCGCTCCAGAGACATCTGGTTGGCCAGAAAATGCTCGACAGATGGGCCTGATCTGATTCAGCAAGATATTTCTTATTTTTGTTAAATTCAAGACACAGTCTTAATTTTTGTGAGTATTCATTGTAGCAACAAGAGGAAATGTGGGGTTATGGAGGAATCTTTTCCTACAGGCTGTGGAAACCAGATTAATTGTTCCTACGGGACCTTCAACTGGAGCAGAAATTCTCTGCTGTCTTGCCTGATTGGAGTGGCAGCATCTTTGCTGCTGGAGTGACATGGGTGCTTCTTCTCTGCCTCACAGCCTTCCCGACTCACTGCATTCCTTGCTTTGCTGGGACCATCGCTGCATCTCTCTGCGCAATAGGTGGGGCAGTGGCTGACCTGAAGCGTTATGGTCATTGCTCGGTGCTCCTGACTCCGGATGTCATTCTGACCACTGGAGGTTTTGGTGACTGTGATGGGCAGCATTGCCGCTTGACTCAGTTGCATATTCTGGTCAAGCACAAGGATGGTTGGAGAAGTGACAAGATCAGATTGGCCGAGCTGGGAATGGCTTGGGGTAAGCTACAGGAAGGGGGGGATCCCTTGGTTTTAGGGAGCAAGCTCTATCCATATAAGCATTTACCCCTCCTTCTGCAGATGGGCGGCTTTTCCACACAGTAACCCTTCTACGCTCAGGTTGGGCTGTAGTGCTTGGTGGCCGCACGTCCCCGGTGAAGCCTGCTCTGGAAACTCTTTGCTTAAAAGGACTGGTGGATGCCAATTCCTTGAGCCCCGGCAATACTGTCATTGAGCTTGCTCCGTTGCCACTTGTCAAGGGTCTTTCCTTGCCACGCTGGAGACACACTGCCACAGAAATTATGCATGAAGGTATAAGAAGAGCCTCGGAGGGAGGGAAGGATGGAGAGAGGGAGGGGGAGAGAAGAAATGAACTGAGCTAGGGAATGGCCAATCAGGAAACTGATGTGCATCTTCTGACACTGGTTGGGGACTTCTGGGAGTCTCTCCACATTGCACTTTACTTCTGTGGGCTGTGCTTGGCAGCCCTGATTCATCTGACGCAAAGAGTTAGCAGGTGTGTTACCTGGTGTACAAATGCTCCAGATTCTGTCCCAGAGTGAGGCAAGTGGTTCTGGGGCCCAGGAGTCCCTGTACTTTGGCTCTGTGGAAGGAGTTCTCCCCTAACAGACCTGAGCTGTTTGCCTTAGGAGGAGGGAGACGGGTCAGGGGAAGGGGGCCTAATATTCTGTTGTCTTTCCAGGACAGGCTTTCCTCTTCGTCTATGGAGGCTGCAGCTCTGGGCAATCTGTGCGAGCTGATTGGTGTTTTCTGCATTTGGAGGAACTCTGGTGCCAGGAGGTACGGATGGATTAAAGCTCTTTTGGCCACTTTAGGAGCTTGTCATCCATTTAAGTCCAAGAGCCCTTTAGAATGTTTCTTCATTGAGTAGCAGTAATTGGATGGCTGTGCCTAAATTTGAAAATTAGCCTCAGTTTTATCACTTGTACTGAGAGAACAGCATAAGAGCTCCTCCAAACAGCTTTGGAGTGCAGAGAAGGGGGCATTTTTCATAACATTGCTAAGAAAAAATATGTTTTCATAACATTCCTTGCTAGGAAAAAAATTGCACAATGCATATGTGTCTAAGACAGTGAAAATTGAATCTGAGAGAAGGTCTGATTTTGTCTGTTGAGTTAGAAATCCCTTTTGGATAGGCACTTCCTTCTAGGAAATATGGAAGAGATGCCCTTTTCTTCATTCGGGCAAGAAAAGCTGTCTGCTCATATTTTCCTTTCTGCTCCTCTTCCTCAGATCCCAGTGGAGGGTCCCGTGCCAGCTGGCCGTCACTCACACAGTGCCTGCAGTTGGGCAGGGGGTGTGCTCATCGTCGGTGGCCTGGATGCCTCTGAGAAACCTCTAGGTAGCCTTCTGTTTCTGAAGCCCACTGGGAGAGGCTTCCAGTGGCATTGTTTTGAGACCTGTCCCCCATTCACGCCTAGGTGAGTAAGCAATACCTGCCCTGTCAGGCACAGTGAGCGTTTGAGGGTTGCAAGGCTTTCAGATTTTTGGCCAAAAATCAACCTCCAAACCGAACCTGGCAAAGATGTTGTGTCTAGTGGCTGCTCAGACTCAGTCTTGACCTCAGAACTTCAGAAGCTGGCACCTGTCTTGCACATTGTTTTGTAGAAAGAATCCCAATAGCATTCTGCTATGGAATTAAGTTACAAATAAGTGTTTGCAGTGTTTAAACAGGAAATTCCTCAAAAAGGGAGAAAAGTAAAAAATGTCTGAGAAGACACTGTGTTCTTCTGGGAAGCGTCTTCCTTCTGGTGTTCATCCGCTCAGATAGTGTTTCCACTTGTTTTAAAATGGTGGTGCTGTGCTACCAAGATGCAATTAAAGTTAGATCAGAAAGCAGAATTTGTAGCCCTGGAGCTGAGGCCACACTTAAACTTGAGAATCTATTGTATGTGGTGGAATGTTGTTTAAAAAATCAACCAGATGCTATTCCACTGTGACAAAGTGGCTGTGAGTTTTTTCTTTTGCAGCTGGGAAAGGGGCAGTGTCCTTAAGGAGGACAGTGTTTCACAGTGACGGAGGCAGTCTCTCCTAGACCAGCCATTCTGCTCTCCCCAACTGATGGGCTGCCTGTGGATCATCCACAAACCTAGCAAATTACAGCAGTGGGCACCACCAAGGAGGAAAAAAGAGGGGAGGTGGACTCTTTCCTCACGTGGACCCCTGGGCTTCAGGACTGACAGGCACATTCATATAGAAATGGGTTAAATGGCAGGAGTTGCATGTAAAAGATGTTGGCTTTGGGTTCAGTTCTGGCTGAGGGAGGACAAGCAGGGGACATTTCTCTCCCTAAAACATTTCTTAATTCAGGTCCAAATCTAACCTGTTGGAAAAAGTTTTTTTGTGGAAGCTAACTGATCTGGTAGATCTCAAGGTGACAGCCTGTCACAGTGTTTAAGGGAGATAATTGATACATCTTCGCTCCCAGGGCTATTTGTTAACAATCACCTGCCCAATGCTTAGCTATCAACTCCCCTGCCCACACACACACACACATTCTCCTTTGGGATGAAGCACATCCCTCCATCTGGGTCTTGTTTCTCTTCTCCAGGGAAACCCCCAGCTGATGTCTTCCCAGAAACAAGCACCTGTTCACTCCACCAGAATTACACACACACCTAGCAACATCTCTAGTCACCAACATCCTGCATGGTGCTTCCAAAGGCAGCATATCTCTCCATCTTTCTACTCTTATCTCTCTCCCCTTCTTCTTTTACAATTCAAACTAGCAGTATATCCCCTAAAACTAAGGAATGGGCTTTTCCCAGGGCTTTAGACCCCATCTTGGCCAGTGAGAAATGCTTTCTCCGTTTGCCCCACAGCAGTCCTAGCTAGCCTCCAGAGCAGCCCCTCTGCCTTCAGGACAGCATAAGGAAAGGTTATCTTGCCAATCGTGACCGACTCTAGGGTGCGGTGCTTATCCCCATTTCCAAGCCAAAGAACCAGTGTTGTCTTGGGATGCTTCTGTGGTCATGTGGCTGGCATGACTAGACGCCACAGGCGCACAGACACTGTTCTCTTCCTGCCGGGTGGGGCGGTACCTATCTTATCTACTCGTGCTTGCGCGCTTTCGAACCATTGGGTGGGCGGGAGCTGAGGCGGAACAGCAGACGCTCTACTGCACGGCAATGCCGGGTCTCAAACTCAGGCAGCTGACTTTCCAGCCAGCAAGCCGAGCTTTTCACTGCTTGCGCCACCGTACCAAATAGACTGAGCCTCATAAGTGGGGAGGACCCCAGTCTGAGCATCTTACCTGCATATAAGCCATCCCTCCCCATTTGGAAAGTGGCTTCCCTTGCAGGGTTAAAGGATTACAGCTGGAATATGATATGCTACAGTCTTAACAGTAGCCACAATCAGAATGAGGACTTTTCTAAACGCTTAACTCCTGCCTGCCTGGGATTCATTTGGCACCTGTCCTTTTCCTAGACTATTGGAAAGTAGAAATTCTCTGTCTTGACCACATGCATGAGAGACTTGCCCTTTGGGAGTTCTTATGGGTAGGGCCACACACACCAGGAATTCTTTTTGACAAACTAGAAAAGATTATAGAAAAGACATCAGAAGGATCCATGGCATTGCTCTGGCTAACCTTAAGCCCTAGTAGAACTTTGTCCTCTGCAGTCATGTCAGCCACAGAAGACAACAGAAAGCATTTCAAAACAAGTTTACATCAGTTTATTGATTCAGAGATGTGCCTCTTCAATACACTTTTCAATTTCAGTCTGAACTGCCCACACAGTCAATCCTGCTGATTTCTCTGGGTAAGCAGAGAGGCATTTGTGACTGCAAAGAATGCACCCTCTTGACTTCCCATTCTAGGGGGCTGCATGCTCAGATTAGGATTAGTGCAGGAGGAGGTTAACTCGGGCTAACAAATGGAATACAATTCTTTAACCTCACCAGTCTTTTTTTCTTTCCTCAAGGCAGTATTCCTAATCCTTTGAATAGTTCTTAGATGAATGTAATTTGCTACATTTGGCAGGGAAGAGCCAGCTCATTTCCATCAACTTTGTCAGGGAATATTGTTAACAACTTAGAAGTTCATTTTCAAGTCTGATTTCAGCTAGATTATTCTTTGCTGAACTTGTTCTAACCTATCAGTTTGCTTCTTGTGATGTGGTGTCCAGAATCATGGACAATTCCAGATTTGATGCCATTGCTGTAAAGTCAAGAGAAATAATGATTTAATGTGTGTAATATAATGCTGCTTCTGTGTTAACCCATTCAGTAGCTGTCTCACACCAGAAGCACATGGTTAGCTTCTTGTCAGTGTTCACATCCAAATCTTTCTCCACTGTAGTGCTTCCATTGCTGTGAATCCCTCATCTTAGAATCAAAGAACTTTGGAAATCTTTTATTCTAATCCCCTGGCCAGGAGAGGAATCTCCAAGCATCCAGACAAAAGATCATCCAAGCTTTGCTTGAAACTGTCAAGTGATGTAGCCCCTGTGACTCCAGAAGGCAGGCTGTTCCACCACTTCATAGCTCTTCCTGTCAGGAAATTCTGCCTTATTTTGAGTTCAGATCTCTGTAAAGCACCCTCATCTGTTCTTGTCCCACTCTCAGGAGCTCTGGGGAATAAAAGCCAAAAGGTACACATACACACGTGAGTTGCATTCATACCAAACATATGGAGATACCCCCGCATACTTGTGAACTGTTCAAAGTGCCCTTGTACTAAAACACTCCCACAAGCTCAATTGGCCTGAGGGGTGACAGGAGGAAGAATCCAAGCAGGAATTAGTGGCCCATTGAACCAAACTATTACATTCACTGACGGTCTCTTAAAGGTAATACTGTATAGCTCACATGCCAACCACATAGGAAGGGGTAAATATTGAGACAGTTGCCCAGATGTGTTAGTCAAAAACATTCCAATAGCATGTTGTAATTTACACTATGCCTGCCTGTTTCATTATCTTTGTAAAGGAGTCGGCCAAAGGTATACAAGCTGGTTCTGCTTGTGCTCAGAACTACTCAATAATCTGGAAATGGTTTGCTGGGAACTCAGTGTGCATTGCCATTTGCATGCTGATAATCTGTGTTCCATCTTCAAAGTGATTTGGTTGTCTTAGGTGAGCCAGGTTTTGTGAGCCTGCTTTGTTGGGATAAGAACTATCTGAAGACTGCTATCAGGTCTCCCCTTAGGTTTGCTTTCTTTAGGCTAAATACAGCAAGTTCTTTTAACTATTCTTACCCCCTATGTCTCTGCACTCTTTTTGATTCATCAGTGTCTTTGGATTGTGATGATTGGGGCTGGACACATTACTCTAGATATGGTCTGACTGGTGTAGCACAGAACAGAAAATTGCTTCTCACAATCCTGAGGCTATACCTCTCCTGATACAATCCAAGATGGCATTAGTTGTTCTAGCAGCTGGGTATACCAGGACACCAGATTCTTCTCCCAAGTATTGCTGAGCCAGGTACCACCTATCTTGGACCTATGCATCTGATTTCTCTTACCTAAGGGCAGAACTCCACATTTCTCACCATTGAACTGCATTTTATCAGAGAAGGCCCAGTGTTCAAATCTATCAAAAGATCCTTTTGAACCTTGAAACTGTCTTCTGAGTTATTAGTGATTATCCCAGTTCTTTATTTTCTGAAAATTTGTTTGGTATCCCTTCTATCTCTTCCATCTAAGTCTCTTATGAAAATGTTAAAATTTTGTTTGTTCCATTTTATCAAGAAAGAGACTAAGATCAAATTTATCCTTACAGAAGTCTAGGTACACAACGTCCAAAGCATTCCCTTGATCTACTAATCCAGTCATTTTACCCAAAAGATCAGCAAGATTTGCCTGGCATCAACAAACTTATGCTGGCTTCTAATAATCACTTTGTTCTTTTCTAAATGCTCACAAACCCACTGCTTATATGTATGCCCATTTATTTATTGGATTTGTTAAGACCACCTAACTCCAAGAAGATTCTGAGTAGCTTACAGTATATCCAATATAAAGGTTTAAAACAGCCAAAAACAACCTGACTACCTGGACTAAGACATTCAGTCCCCAGAATGCAAGAAAGACTTGACGGGCTCCACAGACGTACCTCACTCTCGTGCCTCACAACCATATCTTAACAACTTGTTTATGAGCACAATGTGTAGAGGACTGTGCTTCAGGAAGGTATCTTGTTAAAGAAGTAGGCAGGATTTGTCTCCTGTGACCTGTTTGGACAAAGGCATGCTGATTCCTGGCAATCACATCTTGTCATCGAGCTGCTTACAAATGGCCTGTTTTAATATAGATCCAGGGATCTAATGGCCAAGAAGAAACTGCATTGGCTCTTCTCCAGGTATCTCTCCAGTTCTTCAAAACTCTTCACAGATAATTGATAGAGGACTCAAGAGCACTTCCACTTGTTCTTTCGGTATTTTAGGGTGTATTTCATCAGGAGGCCTGGAAACTTGAAGGAACTCAAATAAGCTAGATCTTTTACTGCATCTGTTCCCTGTCCATTTCTAATCTGTGCTACTAAAGTCACTGTTTCCTTTGACTGTAAAGACAAACTAAAGAAAAATTCCTCTTTCTTTTACGGGGGAAGGGACAGTGCTATGGAGGATCATCTGTCAAAATTTACCCACCTACAATAAGCAGGAAGCTCCTGCCTCTTTTGTATATGTTTGTCTTCCTCTTTTATATGCTTGAAGAAATCCTCCTTGCTGGATTTTGCCTCTTTTGCTAGCCTTAGCTCGTTTTCCACCTTTGCCTTCCTGATCTCATTCCTACATTTCTGGACTGAAGAAATCTGTGGATTTCTTCAGCCATTAGCCTTTCCTTTCATTTCCATAACCATCTTTTGGTCTGAGCTCGTACACAAGCTGCCTATTCAACTTCATTTAGATGTCTTCTAATTTTCTTTCTCATGTCTGAAAAATGCTATCGTTAGTTTTTTTTTAAAGAAGTTCCAGACACCAATATCTTTACCTTTAAGGATATGGCAGTTTCTTTATCTTTTCAATTAGTTTATTAAAGTCAGCCTTTCTGCAAAGTCTGAGCAACTGTTTTTGACCAAGCTGCTTGTCAAAACCAAGAACTTAGTAGCATGTGATCCCTTGCCCCCAAATTTGCATCACTTTATTATCTTAAGTACTCTGATAGTAAGGACTAATCCACGGCAGCAATTTTCCTAGAGAAAATTATCACCACCACATGCATCAACATCTTGAGTTAGGGAGATCTTCCAACAGATGTGTCTGTAGTTGAATCTATCATGACCATTTCACCGTTTTTGAGGCTCCAGTTCTCTGCTTTAATAAATCTTCATCTATATCTTCTGATGGGCTTTGTAATCTTCAGTAGATTCCTGGCAAGGTATCTCGTTTGTTAGGTCATTCTTTGATAGTAACCTGGGTTGTTATTTCATAATTTAATGTTACCATCCGTCCAGTGGCCTCTGGACAGATACATTCAAAGCCCTCCGGACTCAGTTAGGTTTGCTAACATTCCAATATGGACTTTCCCTCTTTACTGAGATTATCTCCATATCTTAATATTTATTGCTTATATCAACATTCTAGCGGTCTCAAGTTTGCTTAAGAACTTTGGCTTTTGTTCTTAACAGGAAGCATTGAGAAGAAAACACCTGGACCCCAAGTCCCTTCATCTTTCCTTCCAGAGCCTGAAGAACAATATCATTTTTGCCTGCTTGGCTATCTGGGTGGAATGTGGATTCCTGCCTAGGGCAGAGCATTTCACTAGAAGACCTCCAAGGTCTTTTTCAACCTGAGGATATGGATGAGTATTAAGGATAGTTGACTGGCAGGTCCATGAGCTGGTTAGGGACCACTTGTGTTTTGAGATAAAGGATATGTTGCAAAAATGGTAGCTTTTGTGCCTCACAGAGGGGCTTCTCTACAATCATTACCACAGAGCCAGAGTGGTTCTGAGGAGAACAGCAAGGATCCTCTGACATAAAACATGTCTTTGTCTCCATAGAGTCCATATACTCAGTATGTGCTGCATTTCTTATGTGCACTTTTGGTTCATTCAGCTTTATGTGGACTGTTATCTAGTCTTCCCTCCTCAGCTCTCACTTGTATCACATGCATCTCTCACACTAGCAAGACTTAACTCATAATATTTTATTAGATTTATATGGCTGCCCAAAACTCAACATTAAAAAAACTAAGATCATGGCAACCGGTCCCATCGCTTCCTGGCAAATAGAAGGGAAAGAAATGGAAGCGGTGGTGGATTTCACCTTCTTGGGCTCCAAGATCACTGCAGATGGTGACTGCAGCCATGAAAGCAAAAGACGCTTGTTCCTTGGCAGGAAAGCTATGGAAAACCTAGACAGCGTTTAGAAGCAGAGACATCGCCTTGCTGACAAAGGACCACATAGTCAAGGCTATGGTTTTCCCAGTCGTAATGTATGGCTGTGAGAGCTGGACCATAAGGAAGGCTGAGCATC
>JANHZU010009217.1:0-11575 GCA_032468055.1 Acrochordus granulatus | reverse complement strand
GGGAGGAAGGAAGGAAGGAAGGAAGGAAGGAAGGAAGGAAGGAAGGAAGGAAGATTTTGATGTTCCCTGTGAGTTTCCTATAAGAAAGTACAGTGGGGAAGCCAGCAGGAAATCAAAAATCCCTCCTGCTCCCACTGCTTTTTTGGTCACTCTCTTTCTCCATTTAGATAGGGAAATATCTCTGAAATGATGACCCAACGGGGACAGGTTGTTTAGTAACTATTAAATCATCATTAACTTTCATATACTTACAGATTATCACCTTATAGATTTTGCTCGTTCATTTTAGCTATGGGTAAATCATGGGGGGAAATTCTTCCATATTCTGATAGCTCTGAGAATGTCTTATTGTCTGACTAGGGTGTTGCAATGCAGGCCAGAACTTCTCCATTATGCTATGGTTGTATACACACAACACCCTTGACCCCAGATCAAATGCCTATATACATGCACGGTGCTAAGCTTGGTGAAGTTTAGCATTATGGGTGCACGAATCTGCAGACTGTGTGAATTCAGCCCTTATGCTAGGTTTAGGGTTTGGTGCTCGGTGCTGCTTCTCATCAACTAGTGAATTGGGGATGCATGGAACGCACATAGGTTGAGCAGCGTCCCTGCAGTGCTCACCATTGGCCAGCACATTGAAACCGGCAACCAGCTGCTAAGTCTACAGTTCAGGCAAATTGAGTGGCAGCAACACAATCCTTAGTGAGTGGGATCAGGGAAAATGTTGGCTTGCGCAAACATCATGGCCTGTGACTTAGCCCAGCGGTTTCCAAACGTGTTGGCCTCACCTTCTTAAAACAGTTGGGGGCCCCGCGCAGCATAGGTGAACACGCGTTATGGCGGTGAGAGCCGGGAGATTTTAAAGCGATGTGAAGGGGCCTCGGGGACACTCGGCGTCCCCAGACCACACTTGAAGAAGCACCGCACCGGCTTAGCGACAACCCAGCTGAGCATTGTCTGTGCAACAAACCACGGTTTGGCCCAGCCCCTGAAGAATAAACGGGCAGTGAAGGCCAGCCCTCTAACCCGGTTTCTCGCTGCCCAGGTCACTGGATGGGTCTCCTCGGAGCAGCGAAGACCAGTCCCCGTTGTACCTGCATTCGTCCAAGTGCAGCTCGTGCATCTCCCGGTCCCCGCAGCATTCAGAAATGTGCCTTCATACCCCCGGATCCAACTTCGGAGAAGAAATGGGGGAAACGCAGTCAGAATACTCCGACTCCAGTTGCGGTAAGTGCAGAAACAGCGTTTTTCTTTGGCGATATTTCTGTTAGACTCTGCTGAGTGTGGAGGCTCATCTTTTGCAGATGAGTTAAACGCGGGTAGCCTTTGACTTACAACCATTCATTTAGCAACCGTCAGCAGCTGCAGCAGCACCGAAAAGGGTGGCTTACCGTCAGTCCTCGCAGTGGCGACCGTTGGGCGCTTGGCAACTTGCATGTATTTATGATAGTTGCAGCATCCCCGGGTCAGGTGATCCCAGCCGGCTTATGACAATGGGGGAAGCTGGATTTGCTTAACGGCTACACGATTCACTGAACAACCGCAGTGATTCACTTAACAACCGCGGCAGAAATGGTTGTCAATTTGGGTATGACTCATTTAACAACTGTCTTGCTTCGCAATGGTAATTCTGGTCCCAATTGTGGTTGTAAGTCGAGGACTACCTGTAATAATTTGGGACTTAATGGATAGACATTTTAGACGATGATTGGAGTAACCCGGTCGACATTATTAAAAAATCAAACCCTTCTCAGACCTCTGTCCTGTCCCGGTGCATAAGTAACCTAGTTGTTCAACCCACCCGTTGCCCCCACTCACGCAAAGCAGGGAGCGGTGAGATCACCAGATGGGCTGTGTTCTCGCCCCTCACTAAGCCACAGAACACTTTGCCACGACGAACGTTAGCCAAGCTCCACAGGCTGTGTGTGGATGTGGCTCCTGGGTCCGCACGTGCCCTGCCGGTGGCGCGAACACGTGCCCACGTGCCTTCAGAACATTTTAATCCCGTACGATGGCTCCTTTCCAAACGTGGCTTGCCAGGCTTTCAAAAGACCCAAACGCCTGCCCCCCCGACGCGGTTAAACCCCAACGCTGGAACTCGTGGAAGCGAAGATGTCTGAAGTACCCGACACCGGATTCAGAGCGGCCCGTCCTCGGCTTCTGATCTTGCTCTGGAATATTGCGTCCCAGCGTTTCTGTGGGGCCGCGGGCCCTTCCGCGCGTCCGTTGGATCACGTGGTGCTGTACAAACGCTGTCCGCATTCACCCGCCACGTGTGGTTGGGGATCGTGAGGGGGCCACCGATGGGCGGGGCAGGGCGCACCCCTCGCCCTGAGCCACCCCAGGCAAGCCAGGATTGACCGACGGCGGTGTGAGTCTTGGCGAGGGCTCGCCCGTGACGTGCTTGAGGGTGGCTTGGCGCGTGGGGTGAAGCCCTCCCCGGCATGCTTGCGCGTGATTCTCACCCGCGTCCCCTCTTCCTCTCTCGCTCTCCGACAGAAAACCGGTCCTTCTTCTGCAAAGAATGCCAGTGCCCGTTCTCGGAAGAGGCCGCGTTCAAGAAACATTCCCTGCAAACGCACAGTGACAAACCCTACAAGTGTGACCGCTGTCAGGCTTCGTTTCGCTACAAGGGGAACCTAGCCAGCCATAAAACTGTGCACACAGGTACAGCGTCACCGAGAACACGGGACACAGGCCGCCACCCCTGGGGCTGGCGCATGGCCGGGACTCTCCGGAGTGGCACAAAGTGCAGAGAGGGTGGCACGGAGCGCCCAGTCCGGCTGGTGCGCCGGCTGGGTTAAAGGGATGGGCCGTTCCTCCAGTTGGCAGAGCCAGAGCAGGGAAGAGCCACTGATTAGTGCAGGCTGTCCTCGACTTACGACCATTCGCGAGTGGCCCTTCAGAGCTATGACTTTGATTGGGAGCCGCCCAGAGTGAGTTGAAAGATGGGCAGCTGTATAAATGCGCTAAATGTAAATAAATAAACGGCCGTGCTGGAAAAAGTGACTTGGGATGGTCCTCGCACTTTCAACCGTTGCAGCATTCTTGCGGTCGTGTGAACAAAACAGTTTGGGCGCTTGGCAGCCAACGTGCGTTTTCAACGGTTGCAGCACCCCGGGGCCATGAGATCACCGTCTGCGACCTTCCCAGCCGGCTTCCAATGAGCAAAGTCAGTGGGGGAATAAGCCGGATTGGCTTAATGACCACTTGTTTCACTTAACAACCACAGCAAAAAAAAAGGACCTAAAATTGGGCACGATTCATTTAATGTCGCTGAGCGGCAGACGTTCTGGTTCCAGTTGTGGTCATAAGTCAAGGACTCCATGTATTACAGGGTTTAACCTTGTGAGAACTGGGTGCTCGGCCCAGAAAGCACCCGGTTCGGACTAGGTGGAGCCTGAGAGCTGCAGGCAGCTGCCCACGGCCAACGGTCCCCTCCAGCTTTGCGTGCCGCTTTGAGTTCGGCCGTCACGGGAAGCGGAACTCCAGCGTCGGAATGAAATGGAGAAAGATGGGCACACGCAGCGTCCCGCAGCCCCGTTGCAAACCCGGCTCCTTCGGCAAATGCGGCTGGTGGTTTCATGGTGCCGCAAAGGGGGAGCATCCTGGGGACTTACGGGGGGCCCTTCCACGGCCTCAGCAGGGTCAGGGTTGGCTGCTGGAAGGCTCCGCGGCCACGGGGGCACTGGTGTCCAGGTCTCCCTCGGTGCCCCCATGTTTGGGTATCGGGCGGGGAAGTGTGGGAGGGTTCAGCTGCTTCCTTGAAAACTGCCCGGAGCATTGAGACCCCCTTGGGGGAGCTGAACCGCACGTTTTGTGGAGCACTTCGTGATCGGTGGCCACCCGAGACCCCCCAAATGTTCCCAAAATGTTGGGCTGGAGGAAGGAGAACCGAGCCCCAGATCGCCCCGTTGAAACGTTTGCAGTTCGGCTGGCCCGTTCTCGGGGCGTCCTGCTGGTTAAGACGCCCCACCGGGCTGACCCCCGGCACCGCCCTCACCCGGACTGCGGCCCCACAAGGAGGACGAGGGCTGCGCACGCTGCGAAAGTAACCTGGAAGTACCGGTCGTCAAAGGAGCCCCTGGCTTTTCGTGAGTGCGCTTCCACGGATGCGAAGGCTGGAGCTCTTTCTCTGGATGCTTTTGGAAGCGTCACGTCTTCCAAAATCACGCCATGTGCAGGGTTGCGGCCCGTAACGGTTAGCAAGGTGGGTCAGCCACATGCCGTCGGCGAATCGTCCTGAGCATTTCAGAACAACTTCAAAGCAAACGGCCGCCACCGCCGTTGACGGGGAGAACGGGCACTGTTGCTCCCCCTTTGCCGTGTTTCCCGCGCGTCCTCATTCGGAGAAATAACTTTTTATCATCGGCAAAAGGATCAGGCAAAACACCGAAAGTGCAAAAAAAAAAAAAGTCCAGCTTGGCGTCCTTTAGCAAGTATAAACACTGAGGTCTAGACTCTTGAACTTCCACCTAAGAGCTGCCCACTCTGACTCTCATATGGGAATCCGCTCCGACAAAACCCTCACGCTCGTCTCTCAAAGCGTCCTTCCCCACGATGGTCTGATCTGGATACGTAGGACTTCAATTCCCAGGATCCCCAGCGAGGAAGACCTTCGGAAGCCTGGGAGTTGTTGAAGTCCTGGGGAAAGTTTTAGCGTGGATTCCTCTGTGCTTTGGATCAAAAATTGAGGTACTCCACAGTTGTGGTATTGCACATACCAAGATTAGGCTGCTTAATTTTCTAAAAATATGTTATTAAAAGTCAATTGCGTGTTGGATCGACCTTTGGTGCGCTGTGTGGAGCCGTATTTCTCAGCCTTGATAACTTCAAGATGTGTGGACTTCAAGTCCCAGAATTCCCCAGCCAGCATAGCATTCTGGGAATGGAATTCATAGCATAGAATTCTGGGAGTTGAGGTCCACACATCTTAAAGTTGCCACGGTTGAGAAATTCCGATGTAGTGGTTCAAGTGGTGCTCAGCTCTGTGTGTGCGTGTCTGTGTGCGAATAACTTTTATTGTGGCACTAAAGAAGCACAATTGTGTTTGTCAAAACAGGCGAGAAACCTTATCGCTGCGGCATCTGCGGGGCGCAGTTCAACCGTCCGGCCAACCTCAAGACTCACACACGGATCCACTCTGGAGAGAAGCCGTATAAATGTGAAACGTGCGGGGCACGATTCGTGCAGGTGGGTGTCTGGGGTGCCAACGATCTTTGGCCGGCCTTTAAGCCTTCAGACCGCTTCTTTTTCCAGAAGGGGGTCCAGGGGTGCACCCTGCCCCCCCACCCTGTTGCAGAGCAATAAGGTCTGCGGAAGTCTCCCCAGGTCAAAGAAGTCAAGATGGTGGCTGTAACGGTGCAGTGGACACTCTGCCTTTTTTGACGTGGGCTGCAGTGTGTCTTTTTTGCCATTGCGACTTTTGCGACCAACCTTGGCTCGCAGACTCCCGACCAGCAGTGAAAGAAATCCCCCCAGATTTAATAATCGGCTCCATTGAGGGCCCGGTGGTCACGCACGAAACTTGATCTACCCTACTCCTCCTGAAATCTCAACAAGCCACCCCCCGTGGTCAAATGAAACCAAGACATCCTGGCTGATTGCTAAGCCATCTTGACTTGTATGACTTTCTTGCCCTTTGAGTGGATACTTCTGACGTGGATCCCCTCGGAGCGCCAGCCCAAACCCATTTTCCCAGTCTGATATCTCAGACCACGGTCCACGTTTCTCGGGTTCACCCCCCGTGCTAAGTCACCCCGACATTTGCACTCAAATGGACCAGGTTTACGACCAACCAGCCACTGGACGTTCTGCGCAAACATCTGCCGGAGGTCTGAGCTGACCCGTTACCTGCCCTGAGTGAACGGTCCGCGCCGTTTCCATCTCAGTTCGGAAAAGCTTCGCCGGTCTCAGACCTGGACCGTTCTGCCCTCAGAGTTGACTGCCACAGCTGTCCTGAGTGCAAAACACACCGTTTCATGCTCGGATTTACGGCGATGGCCTCTTCCAGGCTTGAGATGGTATGTCTTGCACCCAGAACGGGATCTTTTCACACTCGGGACTGTGCAGCTAAGAAATAATTTGCACATCTTGGGGCCGTTGTACTCTGTTTTCAGACTTTTCCCGCGCTGCCAGCACGTGTTAACCCGCCATGATCAATGGCAGTGGTCAATTGCCATTATTCATTCAAGTAGACCTCGAGTTATGACCACAGTTGAGACCGGAACTTCCGTTGCTAAGTGATGCAGTCATTAAATGAGTCGCCGTGGGAAGGAGTCATTAAATGAGTCCCATGCTCAATTTCGCAACCTTTTTGCCATGGTTGTGAAGTGAATCGCTGCAGTTGGCCAAGTGCCCAAACTTTGCATCTGTGGCTGTGGGAAGTATGACAGTCGAAAGTGCAAGGATCAGTCAGGTGCTCACTTTTGTAGCTTCAGACGGTCGCTAAATAGATGGTTGTAAGTCGAGGACTGCCTGTATTTTCTTTTGCTGTTTTATTTTCACTAGCTTTCTGATGAGCTCAGCTGGAAGGTACTCACTATAGGGTGGTTGGTGGGTTGCTGAGCATGGCTGTAGAAAACCTGGCATTTTTTGGGAGAAGCTGATTGCCGTCGGGTTCCAGGGCGGAAGCGTGGAGTGGCGACGCTTTAAAGTCTGCGACGGGGTGGAACTGGAAGGTCTCTCGAAGGAAGAGGGGGACAGACAGGCCGTGGGGATCAGAGCCCTGCTTGTTCCCGAGGGTGCTTGGGAGGGCAGCCATCTGTGCCGGGAGGAATGCCCAGGATTCCCCTCTGACTCTCTCGTGCCCCTCCCAGGTTGCCCACCTTCGAGCACACGTGCTAATCCACACCGGGGAGAAACCGTACCCGTGCGAAATCTGTGGCACCCGCTTCCGACACCTGCAGACGCTCAAGAGTCACTTGAGGATCCATACTGGAGAGAAGCCCTACCATGTAAGCAAACCCACTGACCGTAGGCTCTGGGGGGCAGAAGCCGTTGGCCCAAGGAAGAAATACCCTTCGGGCTTCCGGAGGGGAACGCACCCTCCGCGGGGGGCTACCTTGACTGCCGGAGAACCAAAAAAGCCAAGATGGCGTCTTTGGCCAAGCCAGCTTGACTTGTTTGAACCACTCCGCACCACACCAAGTCCCACCCCTGGGAAAAAAAATCTTATTTTTTTATTTGTGGAGTCCTCGGTGCTGTCTGAGCTTGGTTGGTTGTTTTTTTTTTTTTGCGGATGTTTCATGACCAGACTAGGTAACCTTATCAGTGCTAGAAGGGAATGCGAGAAGCAAACACCATACTCCCTGTGAGCACAGATGATGTTACCTAGTCTGGTCATGAAACGTCTGCAGAAAAACAACCAAGCTCAGAGAGCACCACGGACCAACAATTCAACCCGGAGCTACAGATATTTTTTAATTTGCGTTTGGAGTGCGCTCCTTTCCCTTCTCCGTACACCTTGACCCAGAACAAGGTCACTGATGTTCCAGCTGTCCTTAAAACCGCCTCCCTTCCCCTGCAGTGTGAAAAGTGCAACCTGCACTTCCGGCACAAGAGCCAACTTCGCCTGCACCTTCGGCAGAAACACGGTGCCATCACGAACACCAAGGTGCAGTACCGCCTTTCCGCTGTCGACGCTGCGCCAGAACTCTCCAAGGCGTGCTGAAGACTTGGCACGGGACGGCGGGCGAGGACGGAGGCTCCCTCCGGAAGGACAGGCAGGGACGTCCAGAGGATGCTTCGATCACTTTAGGAAAAAAACTGTTGTTGTTCTTGTTGTCCGTGTTGTCGTCGTCGTTACACATCGGAGTGCCTCTAGAAGCCTGGAGCGCAGGCAGGCGGAGGAAGGACAGGGACACGCTTTACGTTCGGTCTTACGTCGGTCGGTTTCGTTCTTCCGCTGTGCAAACTTAACCGTGGGACTACTTGTGTGCACTGTGTGCGTGCATGCGCATGCGCGCGCGAATCTAAGAGAAAGGTCTGCGCAGGAGAATGCCAGAAGCTCATCCTGCACGGGCGGAAATTGAGGAATGTATATTGTTTTATGGGAACAAAATTTCTTTCTTTTTCTTTTTAACGCAAACATGTGTGTTTTTTCACAGCAGAGAAAGAGATTGTCTAAGAGAGAAGAAAGGGGAGGGGGCTTTAATTTTTTTAACCAAAGGTGAAGGAATCTATGGAAGAATTGTAAATATATGAATATATATGAAATATATACACATGTATGTGTATGTATATATATGTGTGTGTGTGTGTGCATGCATGCATACATATATATATATATTACATATATATATATGTACCTTTGAGAGATATTATGTATACATATATATATATATATATAAATTTATGTATATGTATGTATGTATAAATGCACTGAAGTCTCTGTGTTTGGTCTCTGCAGGCAGATGGCTGATGAGAGCCTCCGTTGCAAAAGAGCACTTAACGAGATATTTTAAAAGTTCTGCATCCGTATCAGTGAGAAAATATTTTGTCTAAGAGCATTGAGTGTGTATTTGTATTTTTTTGCAAGTGAAGGTTTACAATTTACAAAAAAAGTGTGTATTAAAAAAAACTAAAGCTGCGGAAGGAATTTAAAATAATATAAAGTGTATTTTTTTCCCAGTCTGTATATACTGTATGTACATTGTTTGTTTGGGGGTTTATTTTTCTGTTTTTTTTCACAGTGCCTTTCTTTTCAACTAAACTAAATCCCGGTCGGAGGTACGGTTCAAGACTGCGAAGGAGTGTCAGGGCAAACTCTGGATGGAGGAAAAAAGTCTTTGTTCTTTTTTAAATGATGATAATAATTTGGTCTCATTTTATACACTTGTGTTACAATCAGTCAATCTCGGGTGACAGGGTTTGGGGTACATCAAACTGCATTAATGCATTCTGTAAAATATAGCTGTACAAATCCAAAAAATAAAACAGCAGAACCAGGAGTCGAAACCCGTGTGAGGTCATTCGTCATCCAAAAGTGTCTGCCTCGGGTGGTCCTCGACCTACAACCGCTCATTTAGTGACCGTTCAAAGTCACAGCAGCACTGAAAAAAAGCGGCTTAGGGCTAGTCCTCGCACTTAACAACCATCAGAGCATTCCCACGGTCGCTTGATCGAAATACCCCGGCATGTTTTTAGGGTGGTTGCAGCATCCCGGAATCATGCGATCACCGTCTGCGACTTTCCCAGGAGGCTTCTTACAAGCAAAGTCAGTGGGGGAAGCTGGATTCCCTCAACAACTGCCTGAATCGCTTAACAACTGCGGGGATTCTCTTAACAACTGTGGCGAAAACAGGCGTAAAATCAGGTGTGGCTCACCAATCACTTTGCTTAGCAATGGAAATTTTAGTCCCCATTGTACATGTCGTAATTTGAGGACTACTTACAATGAACTATAAAGGGAATTAAGGAATGAGTTTTAGCTTTTGGCCGAGCTGTACCTCTTCCTGGGGCCTACGTGGCGGGAAACCCTCGTCCAGTCTGATTGCAGCACAAATAATTCGGATTTCTGATTCGAATGAGGCCCGACCGATTTGCAGCTCCAAGCCACGTTTGCGCAACTCGCGTGGCCTGGGGATAGGGGTCACCCGATTTCTAAAGGTTGACCAGACACCCTGAGCCAGAAATGTGAGCCAACGAGCTGGGTTCCCGCAACCTGAAAAGTCACGGACAGACTTCTGAGCCAACGTGCATCCTGTCGACGTGAAAGACGCACTTCGAGCCGGCCGGATCAGCTTTCAATGTGAGCCACCATTGCAGCGGCGGGAAAGGGTTTCCCGAGAGTTCGTTGCGACGCCGCGAATCCCCGAGGGTCGGGCAGCATGCGGGGCGAAGGAGGGGGCGGCAGTAGGGCCGTTGCACACCACGGTGTGAAGTCGCAGGTGCCAGTTTTATAGCTGGCGTTGGCCTAAACACGCATGGAGTTCCTCCTGGGACGTCAAAGTACGCACACGCGTGTGCGGATCCAAGCATGCGGCCCTTTGTAATTGGCCGACGGAAATGTCAGTGCACAGCTTATTGTTACTATGTGCGCAACAGTGTGAAGTTGCAACGGCCGGTCCTTTAGCTGCTTGGCTGTCGGACACTTCGAGTTCTGTCCGAGAACCTGGGTTGTCACAGCATACATGTGTGGGTCCAAGCAGCTGGCCTTTCGCAATGGACAGGTGGAAGTGTTGTCAGTGCCCAGATGCCGACAACCGCCGGGACTACCATGGCCGCTGTAGGCCGTAATCTGTTACGTTATTGCGGGTGCGCGCAAGCCGGACGTTAGGAGTGGGTCTGGCATCCTCCTCAACCTACAGAGTCCCCCCCGGGGACCTGGGACAGGCAGACGGTGTTGTCTGAAGGTGTCCCAGGTCTCGGGGCAGGGCGCCAGCTGTCCCGAGCAAAGCTGCCCTCTGCAGCTGACCGATGGGGATTTGGTCAACGCCGATGGTGTCCGTGGTTCCTGAAAATGCTAAGAATCATTGTCTGTTGTTGCACTACAGCTTAAGCTACGTCCGGAACTTCCAAACCTGGTTACCACTTAACCTTCTTCCAGGCTATTTCTCTGTGCTCCTGTACACACAGCTTATACAGGCAGTCCCCAATTGATGACCAAAATGCCCCTGCCATTTCATGATGGTCATAAAGTGGGTCATCAGCATGCGACCAGCCCGATTTTATAACCTTTTATTTGCATTGGCCATTAAGTGAATCACCATGGTTGTTAAGTGAAACCATGATCATGAAGCATATGCCACAGTCATTAAGTGAGCCCATTGTTTGCTAGGGGTGTTTTTGCCGGAAACCAGAAATAAAGGTCATAAATCACCATTACGTGACTGCAGGACGCTGCAAGTGGCTGTAAACGCAGGCTGGTTGCCAAGCGCCCAAAATGTGGTATGTGACCACGGAAGGGACAGCTGTCCATTGGAAACTTCAGAACTGGGTCATAAGTACCATTTGAAGGATCCATCATAACATTGAACAGTCACTAAGTGACTGGTCGTAAGTTGAGGACAAACTGGAGTTCTTAAAACTGGTACCATCTGTGGTTCTACTTCTTCTCCTTCTGGCTATTCCCGTCGGGCTGCCACAGCGAATCGTCCGTTTCCATCCTCCTCGGTCTGCAGCCGCCTCCTCGGCCACACCGACCTCCCGCATGCCCTCCCTCGCAGCATCCATGCGCCTCCGCCTGGGCCTTCCTCGTCTCCTCCTGCCCGGCAGCCCCATCCTCAGCAGCCTCTCCCCAGCACCCCCTTCCTCCTTGCGCAGCACATGCCCAGCCTCTCTCACTTCACCGCCAGGCCTCCCCACCTGTGCCGCCCCTCAAAATGCTCGTTTCTGGCCTTGCCCGACTTGGTCACCCCCAGCGAGCGTCGCAGCGTCTTCCGCTCTGCCACCTCCAGCCCCGCCTCCGGTCCTTGGTCAGGGCCGCCGTCTCCAGACCAGCATCGCCGTCTCCAGCAGCATCGCTGCTCTCACCACCACCTTGTGGGTCTTCTCTGAGAGGAGAGGTGACGGTCAGTGAACAGCAGCACGGTTTTTTGCCGAGAAAGAGCCCCCGCGATGCACTGTTGCG
>JANHZU010009213.1:0-10947 GCA_032468055.1 Acrochordus granulatus | reverse complement strand
CTTCCTTCCTTCCTTCCTTCTTTCCTTCCTTCCTTCCTTCCTTCCTTCCTTCCTTCTTTCCTTCCTTCCTTCCTTCCACCCACCAATTAGCTTTATATATAACAGTTTGTGCTTTGATAAATTGCATTTTTAATCAAAAGAAGGAATATCTTGTTGAGGTTAATTCTACACTTAATGTGTGTAGAATTCTAACTGGCTATTGGTAGAGAATAAAAATTAATAAAATAAGGAAACAAAGAAAACAAATTATGCATATTATTCCACAATATATTTTTTCTTTTAATAATTCAGAGGAAAGTTATCCAACCACTTCAGTTATGTTGTTAGATAACTTTCCTCTGAATTATTCCAACAAAGATTGGCTTTTTGATTGGTTAAAATACAATGTCTGTGAAAGTCAGTATTGGTGGAGCATTTGCAGCAGCGCTAAGCCTGAAAACAATGCTTTGATCTGGAGTTTAGGGAAGAGGGCTTAATAATTATAATGAGTTTTGCATTAGGAATGTTGGAATATTTTTTCCTTTCGTACTTTGCTTGATCAGATATATTCTTTCTTAATTCTCATTGTATCAACATACAATGTTGATACAATTCTCATTGTATCAACATACAACACTGTATGTAGGTCTAGGTTTACTTGTACTAATAGTTGATCAATTGAAATCATATTCTATCAGAAATTTGCTAAGTAAGCATGGGAAAGAATTTTAACCTTTTGATCTGGATGGGTAATTCAGTTTTCCTTCTCGCATCAGCTACAATGCAGTTGCTGTAAAAGACAAATTAAAGTGGCTAAAATTACATCATAGAATAGAAACAGTATCTCATCTAGTCAGGAAGAAAACAATTTTATCCTCTATTTGGAATCCATGAACCAAGAATATTTCCTTCTGTTCATAATTATGATAACCTATAAGTCTCATATGAATTTCACCAGATGAGGGGGATGACACATCACTGCTTGCCATCACTTCTGTTGTTTCTCATTCTGAAACACCAGCCACATCCATCATCTTGAGATGAAATAGCTTTGCTTCCTTCTTAATTCATTTCCTGCAAATAGCAGCCAAACACAAAAAGTAATGGAAATTAGGTCTCAAAGCATTATTCTGCCTTTTGTGTTCTTATCTATAGAGGGAAATGATTTCATTCTCTTCATTACAGGGTACATCCATATTTTTTTCCTAGAAAACATAAGTTTGTATTACAGTTTTTCTTTAGCACTATTCTTCAGGCATGTCTTGCTCTGAATCTGAAGAGAAATATTATTTTGCAATTTTACCTAAGTTTGGCCCTTATGTTTTTGCATATTAATATCTGCACTGCTGAGAAGTATTTTCCATAGGAAAAAAGCTAGCACATGTAAACACATACACACATCTTGAATTACTATCTTTTAATGTGTATGCCTTTTTCTTTAATCCTTTTTGTTTTCAGTGAAATACACCCCAATGAGAAAACATTTATCTGTGGAAAATTACTGGGAATCTGTTAATATCCTTAAGCAAAATTTCTATAGCTCAGACATTCTAGTGGAAGTAAATACATAATATAACTTGATGAACAAGTTATTGTGAATAAAACATAATACCAAGAAAGAGATGAGGCATAAAACTACTTTGAAGGAGTGACATTATGCATTTACAAAGGATCTGCAATGAGTAATTATCCAATCCTCTGTCCACAGCACAGAAATTACATTCTGAGCTAATTTATGTTATGATTTCAATATCCTATAACTGTGTGAGACTTAGCCATACCTACTACTCCAAATATCAGATTATATCTGCTCTCTTGACTTAAATAACTTGAAGTCAAGTAGTTTAGGATATGTATAAGATTGATCTGTAATACAATGATGTTGATGAGTATGATGATTTTTAATAATTGCTTCAAAATTAGTACCTGGTACATTCATCTTTCCAAACTTGTGTTCATATTAATGATTGCAGAAAAATTATTCTCCTTAAAACCATCTTTGTAAACCATATTATTTTCACTATTATTTTTACTTCTGTCTTGGAGAGTCTATAACAAGGTGTATAACATATGTTTTCCCTTCAGGCATATTGTAACCTTATCAATTACCTTATTCCTATATATTTCTTGTTGAAATGAACGTTGGCTATGTTCCTTCCATCACTTCATGTTTGGCACTTTGTTCAGAGAAGGATTATATTTGTAGAGTCCAAAATAAATTAATTCACAGTGATGCAGCCTGCAATATTTATATTGGATGCATGTTTACTTTCAAGAGTTCATCTTTATTGAACCATAATAGATTTAGAATCTCATTACCCACATATTAGCTTAATAATAATAATATAAAAGTAGATGAAGAGAAGAAAATGTGGATAATTGATGTCGAAGTATCAGGAGACAACAGAAGATAAAGAATTAAAGAATGTCACAAAGTATCAAGAATCAAAAATCAAACTTGAAGGTTGATGGCATAAACCAGCTGTGGTGCCCCAGTGGTTATTGGCACACTGGGTACCACACCAACAAATCTTGGATGGCACTTAGAAAACCTGTGCATTGTCAAAATTTCCATTGGTCAATTGCAAAAGGTCACACTGCTTGGATCCACACATATGATATACCAATGCATTACAATATAAAGTTGTTGGGAAGAAATCAATATATATGAAGGCCAACACAATCTAAAGAACTGGCAGCTGTGACTTCACATTGTTGTGGACAGATAATAGTAATATATCCTGCATATATATTTAATATAATCAAAGAGCAACATCTCCTATCTCAGGTCCTTAGAAAGGACTGGATAGGTGAATAAAAATGATAAATTCAGTCTAAACACCTGGATGACTGTGCAACTAATCATAATAATAGTAAGTTCATGGCTTGGATTGTCTATAAAAAAGACATTCAGTTTTGTTTTGTATAGCTGGATTGATGTGTCAAAAAAAATTGGAATCAGCAATAACATTCAGTGATTTATCACTGAAGTTTTGTCAAAGAAGATGGCTAATGGGCAAGAGTTAGAAATCAAAATCTAACATGGAATTTTCCAATGTTATTCATTATTATCTTTAGTCTTTATATAATCAAAGACCCCACTGACAACAATTTTGAACAACACAAACTTTTGATATGGATTGGCCAAAAAAAGGAGTAAAAATTTAGCATTTGCTTTACATGGACAATTATTTGGAAAAACAAAGGATGGACTAGATTCCTTATTAAAAAAGCACAAAAGACTTCAATAAAAATATTGGAATCCATTATGGCATTGACAAGTATGCAACCGGAGCCATAAAGGTAGGCACCATTGTTGAAGATGATGGAATGCAGCTTTCCAATGAAGATTTGATAAAGCAGTAGCACCAGATAAACACTACAAATATTTGGAAATGTTGGAAGTTTCTGACTTATTACACTGTCAAGTCAAGGAAAATGCTTCCACCAAATATATCAAGTTTGGAAAAATTGGAAATCAAAGCTAAATGATCATTAAAGCAATTAATATCTGGGCAGTCTCTGTTATATAGCAGGAATAGTTAACTGAACCCAGATAGAACTTTATAACTAAGATCAGAAGAAAACTAATGACAATGCACTATGCATCATCCAAGAATGGAATTAAGCTGTCTGAATTGGCTTGAGTCAAATCAGGCAATTTTCCAGGCTGCTGAATTGGGATCATTTACATTATCTACCTGAATTCTATTTATATGTAAACATTTTTCTGTAATAAATTCTATATATGGTAACCCCAGTGTTTGGTTCTAGTTTTGTTGCTAATTCTTTACTTTAGAAATTCACTTCAAATATGTTTCAGCACCAAAAAGAATGTGTTTTTAAAAAGGAAAAAAATTCTCAGTTAAATATCTGGATCTATGTTGACATAAATTTTCAATTAATCAGCACAACATAAAGCAGTTTCTGTTGCAAAATAATGGAACTGACTCATTTATTTTAATTTCTAAAGTTCAATGAATATTTGTAGATTCATAAAATGAAAAACCTTGCTTTTATGTATGCTTGTTAAACAGATTTGCTGGCTTTGATATAAACTGCAAATAATCAGTTACAAGTGAGGAAAAATTTCTCATTATTACCATTTCTATCACTCGGCTACTGCTGAAATTAGGAAAAGGACTTTCCCTGATAAATCTGTGAATTCTGTAAAAATAATTTTACACTTTTGCAGCCTGCTGAACTGAATAAAAGATGTGAAAAGATATGCATATCTTCATGAAGATGACAAGGTCCTCTTAAACTGCTCAACATAAGAATATCAAGAAAGAAAAGTTGAGAATGGGATTTTTAGACACAGCCATATGCTCTTTCAGTTTTGAGTCTTTGTGTAAGAACATCGAATTCTTACAAAATGCTTGTGTTGTTACATCCAGTCCAAAATATTATACATGATTCCTGCAAAGAAAAGTCCCTTCTGAAAGAAGGAAGACCATTGTTTGAATATAGATTTTTTAAAAGGAGCTCTACAAACAGCTTAATCCAAGGACATAAATCAGTAAGAATATGCTGATATGATACCCACAATGAGCAACTAAGAGTGGTAAGAGAATTATATTCCTACCATGGCTATAACCCATTAGAGTGCATGAGCATAATAACCATTTCCTGCTTTTATACTCCAGAAACAATTATACAGAGGCATATTTGACTTAATTGGGATGTTTGTAGGGGAGGAAGATGATCTTCAAAAGAAAGTTACTTCTGCAATCTTTAATTTTCTGTTTATTCCTAGCAATGCCCGAAATATACAAATCTGCCAACTCTATGTTAAATCTTTTGCTCCATTTGAAATGTCAAACGTCTACCTACAGCTGCCTACTCAGCAGGAAATCCGTCAGTACTGTCTTTATTAATGGCTTCAACAAATGTGAGGAGATAAATACAGAGAAAGGGCATAAGCAAGCTTTTTCAAGCTCTGCTGCCACACGCTTGCTGTATTTTTCTGTCATACCAGAAGAAAAAGGAGATGGAAAAATTGCCAGCCCTTTAACTGCCATATCACAGAATAGATAGATGGGCCTTTTGTTTTTTTCAGCAGTCACTTTCAGAAACTTTGGTGAAGTGCAATTTCTTTACAGAAATGATAGTAGCAATTCAGAATGATTTTGTGAGATAGAATGCAAAATAAGTAAGCTAGCAATAGATTTGGTAGCAAATATTTTAAGATTAAAAAACACAGTGAAAGTGCTGCATAGATCATTCAGTAAAGATTATGGCCTTCAATAGCTGAATTCCCAGTCCCACAAATCCTAGCCAACATAAGCGATATTGAAAAGTGATAACAGAGCAAATCCAAATCAGGAAGGCCATAGAATTATTCTACACAAGTTACACAATAAAATGCTCAGTGGAAACACTGTTTTGATCATTATGGGCAATACAGTTACATTCATAATTGCAATTGCATCCAGTATGAATGTGCGTTCTTATTTTTTAAGTGTAACACCTTATTCTATAATTGAAATATTGTTAAAATATTTAAATTTTTATTGCTAAAAATTTCAACTCTAGATTCTTAGAATCAGACTGGAAAATATTGTTGTAGGTCATTAAGTTCAAGCTCCTGTCAGTATAGGAATACAAATTAAAGGATGCCTGACAGACGCCTGTCCAACCTCCAGCCAGGCCTGGCAAACTGCAGTCAATGGGATCGCGAAGAGTCAGACACAACTGTGTGACTGAACAACAACTTGAACCTGTTGTTATGCTACAACTTTTTCTCCAGCTATTTAAAGACAATATGCTTTCTGATGGTTGACAGGGAAATGTCAGTTTCCTTGCTGATTCTTCTCTGCCTTAAAGGCATCATGTTCCTCTTATAAATAGTATAAACCTTCCTTCCCATCCACTAATTCAGGCCATTTGTGGGGACTCATTTGGCAGTCAACTGGGGAAAGGCTTTTCAAGATTTTCTACTAGCAGCTTGCCTTCTAGTTTTTGGGCTATGTTGAGGAGGGCCTTAATGATGCATAGGAATCAAGCTTCTGGTTTTCCATTTTTATCTTTCCACAAGTCAATATGATCTCTGTGGTTTGCCAGTTGGCTCACTTGTGGGCTCCCTGGGTTAGCATTATGGGGAGAAATATACTCCCCATTATATATTCCCCTCCAAAGAACATTTCTTGAGATTTCATACAATCACAGCTATACCAATCTATGATGAAATAAAAAAGAAAGCTTGCTTGAATACTTCTTACAACTGAAGTGAAAATTATCATGGAGACATAAATACAAAATTTCTTTAGTCTGTTTCTTTGAAGTATGAGTTAATACATAAACTTTTTTTTTTTGCTTTAATGGAATTCTGGGTCACACTCTTACATTGGTCAGAGCTGGCCATTGCCTACAACACATAGCTGACCAATATCTATTTACCTTTCTGCTTCCCAATCAATATGCCACAAATACTAATATGGAAAACAGTTCTCAAATTAGATTTTTTTTTAGAGCATAAAGTAGGAATTATAACTTTTTATGCCTTTTTATTCAATTTTTAAAAAGGAAGAAGTGTTAGAAAAGTGTTTCTGCATTAGTAAAATCATACAGACTTCATCTGAGAGCAAAAATGCTAAGCACTAAAAGTATATCAGGCATATAATCTTGGGCACCTTGTCAGATGAAATAGGAAAAGTAAGAAAATGTACCAGATTAATAGTTTATCTGGAAGACTAAACTATGTGCTACAGTTCCTGGCTCATAAACCTGTACAAGAGTTTTACAGTGAGCAAAAGGACTCAGAACTCTGAAATGTAGTTTAGTTTTCTTCTATCATCTATAATTTACAGATTTGTTATGCATCCTTGGCTCCCCGAAAAACATAACCGAGTGGGCAGATATAAGCCAATCATTTTTTTAAAATTTTATTTGTGTTCTAAACATAAATAATTGCAGTGGAAGTGTGTCTAAATGTTTTAAAGTAAGCTGGCAGGAGAAATTTCTCAAACCTGTCACTTTTCGTTTTTATATATTTTTCTTTTTGCCAAAACTAATCAGTTGATGAATCTTTTAGAACTCATTTTAATTCCAAATTTACTGAGTTCCAACTTCTTTTTCAATAGTTAAAAGAAAACTGGTTGTTATAAATGAAGAGCATCACACCAAGAGATTAGCTTAAAATTATCATAGCTTGATTAAAGGAGTACAAACTATCTATCTATCTATCTATCTATCTATCTATCTATCTATCTATCTATCTATCTATCTATCATCTAGTAATGTTACTAGGCGGCAATGAGGACATGAATTAATATAAAGAAGTCATTCTGCACTACTAAATGTGCAACTGGTACACAGCCATTCCCTCCCATCATGACTTCTATCTCTATTAAATCTAGATAAAAGGTAAAGATAAAGGTTTTCCCTTTCAGTCATGTCTGACTCTAGGGGGCAGTGCTCATCTCTGTTTCCTAGCCGAAGACCCAGCATTGCCCAAAGACACTTCTGTGGTCATGTAGTCAGCATGACTATTCACCAAGGCACACAGATGCTGTTACCGTCCTACTGAAGGTGGTACCTATTTATCTACTTGCATTTTTACATGTTTTCAAATTTCTAGTTGGCAGGACAAAGGGAGCTCACCCAGTTACACAGCAGCTTTGGGTCTTGAACTCAAGCTGCTGACCTTCCAGTTGACAAGCCCAGTATCTTAACTGTTTGTGCCACTGCATGCCCCATTTAAGTGAGAAATAACAAATGTGCTCCTTCACAGGTGGTGCTTGCCTATCCAACAATAACACTAGTATGAAAAGAAAACCCCAAAGTTCAAACAATTCATATTTCTTGTATGTTTTAGTCTATTTTATCCCATTCACTCCCAAGCACTATGATAAGACATTAACAGCATCTCCCCTACAAACCAGAAAGTTTAGTGTATGTAAAATTGCAAATCATCAGCGTATTTATGATATGGCATCCCAAATTGCCAGATGATCTCTTCAATGAATTAATACAGCCATCAAATATTAGAAAAGAGACAATCAGCATTCAAAAGCATCAATACTTTTTCTGTCGTTTTCAAAATCCAAATATCAGCTGACTCCCATATTCCTATAGAAATATAAAACTGTAGTAATCTCAGTCTGACCTGGTATGGGAGGATGGAAAGGATTGGCTAAGGGAGCACAACCTCTTGCATCTTCAACTAGGTCCTTAATACTCCAGATCTAGGTATTGTTAGGCTTAGCAGCAGCAGGAGTCACAATCATATTTCTTCCTCATAAAGACTTAAAGGTAATAATGCTCCCTTTAAATCTGGCAAGGTTTTCATATTTTAAAAGTTAGCCCTAAGCGAACTTTTCATGGAAATTCAAGAACCAAGTCCTATTTTAATCATAGTCATGACACATGTAAGAATAATTTGTACAGACTAAAGATATTGTCCTCTGAAAAAACAATTATCTATTTCTGTTCTTTTCTTTGTAAAATCATACTTGAAAAAAATAGTTTTTTAAAAAATGAAGAAGCTATCTGTGTCATGAGGATTAAAGAGGTAAGCAATATAATTAGAGATTTATAAACATAAATTTAAACTATTAAAATCTCTCTTTTTTCAGAAGACCAGACATCCTGAAAAATGTGATTGGGTGGATCAGATTTTTATAAATGGATATGAAAAATTGCCAGAGGAATGTATTAATAAAAAAAACTTCAAATCCTAAATTGGAGATTCCCTGAGAGCCTAATGGCAAACTGACATTCCTATAAAAGGAAGGAATATACTGTGGACAAAAAGCACCTGACTGCAGGAAGTGCATGATTGAAATATCTGTAATAAGAAAAAGATTGTCAGACTATCCAGATGTGCTCCATACAGCTGTGTTTTTGTGAGCAGATGGCAAGAACTATGTTTCTGTGGTCAGCTTGCAATTAGATGAGAGTTGTGGGATTCTGTTGTGCTTATAGCCATTAATGTCACCTAAACGGACTTTAAGATCAACTGGCTCACATCTCTTAATCACTGGATTTTATTGTTTTATTCTTTAGCTTTCTTTAAAGATTAAGAACCTTCAGACTGGAAAGTTTTATTGAAATTGCTAGGTGTATCCTTCAATTCTTAAAAAAAAAATAACTGTAAGATTAAATGTTTGGGGAGGTTGTTACAATATACAGAAAGAGGATAGTTTTGGAAAATTTCACATAGAGCTCAGATGGACTTGATTTAAGATTTTGATGCTATTAAAATGATCCTTTCCTAAAAACTTCTGTTTAGACTCTACTGATAAAAACATTTTGAAGATTAGATAATGGTCGACACAAGATAACTTCCAGATAACAATTGAAAAGAAATAGCAATAATAAACCAGATGAGTGATTTGGATTATTTTCTTATAATGAATTTAGAAAAGGAGTTTGCTGGAAGTTGCTATGCTGGAAGTACAAAGAGAGCTGCATAAATATGAAGAAAAGAACTTTGAAAAAAAAAGAAGAGTATGAGAAGGCAGATGCTGGAACTTCCTTTGAGGATTTTAAAGACTTTATGCAGAAAGACGAAAGAATACAGAATTAATCTATTTGACCAATTTTTTAAAAGATGGGCTGTTACTTTCGAGGATATTTAATGGCTTCTTGATTAGAACCAGATGACAATGGTAATTTCTGGTAAGATGTAACAGTTTTTTGAGTGAGGCTGGATTTTGATTATTTGAGGACAGGAAATGAGAGGAGGAATTTGTTTAAAGTGAAAGGATGGATTTAGATTGGGTGTAATGCATATAATATTAAATACAAGTTAGAAACAAGTCTGCTTTCCAACTTAAATAAACTAGAGAGTTTTAGTATAAAGACAGAAAAACATTTATTTAATGTTTTTGCAAAGACGGGTTCACCAAGTACGTGTAGGTATGATATTTTTATCATTACATAATTATACCTACTCCCAACTGATGTGCCCTCCTCATTTTCTCCATTGGATAGGTACTCCAGAGTGTACAGCCTAATAAATCCACCTTAGTTTACATCTCCCATTACCCTAATTCTATCTCCCCCAACCCTTATTTGCAATTTTCCTTTTTTGTCCCACGTGTTGACTCGAGTCTTCTTTTTGGTTCTTCCTTTATATCAGTTGGGCAACTTACAGTAGATAAGGAAACTGTCTTTTGTCTCTGTTCAGCTAATTCTATCAAGGCCTCTAACTTTTTCCTCTTGCAAATCTAAATCTTTTTAGAAAAATATGTTCTTTATTATTTTCCCACAATACCTATGTTGTAATTTCTGATAACCCCTATTGAACTTTTATTGCATAATAGGGAGGGATGATGTTTCAGGAATGGATTTATAGAAACTGGGGGAAGAAATGGGATGAAGTGCGGTTTTATTTTAAGAGATCCTAAAAAGTTCTTAAAGTTGATTATACTTGCTGGAATGAAGGGGAGGTTTCTTTTTTTCTTTTTCTATTTTTTTCTTTTACTTCTTTTTTTTTCCTTTTTATATGTATAGAGTTTAAAACTAGCAACGTTATTGTTCTCTGCCTTTTCCACAGGAATTTCCCCAGACTGATTACTTTCATCTGGGAAAGACTATGTAGGCTCAAAGCATTGGGGGAGGGAGGGACAAACCTTACTCTCTTATGTTTATGTAACAATTCTAGACTAATTTTCTGTTTGAGTCTCCATCCCAACTAGGACAGCTGTTCTCTAACAATAAATTTTACTTGTATAATATAAACCCTAATAATTTCTTTTTAAAAAATACTGAATTTGAGCAAGAAGTTCTAAATGCTGACTAATATTATATATTAGTCTTAGTGATTAACCATGGGTAGTATTGGATGGTCTGCATAAATTTATATGGTACCATCAAATATAACCTAAACATTTTAAATAACTGTTTCACACATTTTTTTCAGCAAGTTCACTGGTGAGTTCGATTTAGTTTTTTATTCATTTAGACTAGTGAAAGAAAGAAAGAAAGAAAGAAAGAAAGAAAGAAAGAAAGAAAGAAAGAAAG
>JANHZU010009212.1:13623-26554 GCA_032468055.1 Acrochordus granulatus | reverse complement strand
AGAAATGACACAAAATGCACAGTGATTTTTGTGAGTGTTCTTTTTTAAGAAAATGTAAATTGAAGTATAGAATGGCAAAGAAGGAAATGAAATCAAAACGTTTGCTCATCCCTAGATCACTTTCTGCTTGTAAGTCACTTAGTATTATACTCTTTAGTACAGTATTTGGATTTTATGCTATTCTTTTAATTTTCAGGTTTGTTTTTCTGTTTATTTTTTAATTCTGAAATTTCATTTAAACGTGCTACCTCTGTTTCAGCCAATCATGAAGTAATAAAATGTGCCCCTGTGTGTACACCAGTGCCACCTCCTGGACAGCACTTAGAACAGATGTGATCTCTTACAGGTACTCCGATGCACTTGACTGAAGGAGACCTTTCAAAAAGAAGGTAGAAGATGAAAATGTGGAAAAATAACAGGAAAAAGAATTTGATCCCCTTTCTTTTTTGTTAGGGTGCTTTCTTTCTTTACAGAAAGATCAAGATGCCAGGAAAGATGAAGAGATACCAGCACTACAAAGACTGAGCATAGACCTTCTCCTACAAAGGGCAGGCAAACAATGACAGTGAAGGCCTGAAGGCTGGAAATGCCAGAACTCCTTCTCCCCAGGTTGGCAACTACAGGAGGAATTTCAGTTGCTAGACATAATCAGCAAAGAGACTGAAGGGAGAGCCTTTTGTCTTTTTTGAAATAATTGTAAAGTTTAACCAGATTTGACTTTCCCACAGCTACCTCTCCTTCCTGCCAAAGAACTCTAAAACAAGTTGTTCTTGAAAGAATATATTGCTATATGAAATCAACTTCCTTGGTTTCCTTTTAAGGTAGGCTCCATTAAAAGTGTGTTGAGAGTATGGACTATTTAACAGTGGCATCAATAGAGGGAGAATACTGTCTAGCATGGAAGGTTGCTCTTGATAAAGCAGAGATATCTTGGGGCTTTAGGATAGATACATTACCTTTGCTTCCTAGTAGTTCCTTTGCTATTTTTTGAAGAACTCATCATTCAGAATGTTGCTGGTCTCCCCCCCACCCAAGTTTATTTGTATTAACTCCAGCAAATAAAGATCTAGACAATGGAGTGGCAGCCTGGGGTACAAAGAATGGTTCTGGTAAAGTATATCATCCTTTCTCCCATATTGGAGTGTGGCCTACTGAAGACAGCCTTTGCTTCCTTTAGGAGTGGGAAGTTTTGCCTTGTAGTGTCCTTGTTCTGGAAAGCTATATGTGAATGTATAATGGGAGAAGGAAGACCAATTTGAATTTTCTTCTAAGAAGTATATAGATGGTACAGTCCATTTAAATTACAGGAAAGACAAAAAAATATGTGATAAAAAGCTGAGCTTTAGGCAAATAGTATTATTTTATATTGTAATTACATTTGAAGAACTTTGTCTTAATATATAGTAGAACCAGTTTGGTGTAGTGGTGAAGCATCAAATTAGAAACTGAAGGAACATGAATACTTGTCCTGCCTTAGGCAGAAAGCCAACTGGATGACCTTGGAACAGTTACCCTCTTTCAGCCCTAGGGAACAAGCAAGGGCAAATCACTTCCATAAAACCTTGTCAAAAAAACTTGCAAGAACGTCCAAGGAGTCTCCAACAGTAAAAAATTGACTGAAAGCTACATACAGAAAAAAAAAATCCTCTTCTGTTGGAGACAGCTAGAAAGTCACAATCCATCATGTATAGTCTCATTAATCCAGATCATGTTTTGTAGAAAAATTGTAAAAAAAACTTGCACACCAAATTTTAAAAAGGCAACTTAACTTTTTATTTTTAGATGTTACAGGGAAATATTTCAACTCCAATCCAGGAGTCTTCTTCAGTCTCATATAAAAGTAAAATGATATGTAACATGTGAACACATTTCTCAAAAGGGAGGCAGGAAACTCTGAAACCTAGTACTCTGGTTCTCATGTAACAAGCTGAAAAGACAGGACATTGGCAATAAAGAAGTCTCAGGGTTGCAGTTTAATCACCTCTCCTCTAGCCAAACGTCAGTTTTGCAAAAAAAGAGAGGCAGTTGATATCTTGTCCCTCCCTCCTTATTAATTGAAGGATTTAAAGTCTTAATATATATGCTTTCTTTTATTCCTCTCAAAAGCCAGTTGGTTTCTCTAACAAGAATTTGAAATCTACAATCTTGGATGGAATGTTCTCTCTGACTCAGATGTAGATTTACAGCCGATGTCTCTGAAAAAGCTATGTTGATTGATTGAATCTCCTTTATAATTTCTGCTTTGTTTCTCCGTTGTAAAATTCTGAACAAGCTTCATTACATTGAATGGCATAAATGTCATCTATCTGTTTGTATTTGGGAGTCTTGTCTTTGACAATTGCTGAAGTGTTCATTGGTTTGAATTGAGCCATTCAAATGCTATGTTTATTGAAAATTCTTCTAAGTTTCTGTGATACTCCAGCAACATATAGAATGGTTACACTGTTTTTGTCTGTTTGAATCCTCTTTCTTAGAAGCGGAAATGGAAAGATTACAACTTTTAGAGGCTTTGGTGAAGGACCAGTTTGGATAGCCACAGCTGTTAAGAGATCTTGTGATATGTAAATTTTCCTTGATGGAAACTTTCCTTACTTGAAGGTAAAATCCCAGTACAATGTTTTAAGGTCCTGATCACTCCCAATTTATGTTCCAAAGGATGATGGGAATCAAAAGATAAATATTGGTCTGTGTGTGTGTAGATTTCCTATAAACTCCAATATCCAGGCTCCTATCTTTGATGTGTGGCAGTCCAGAAAAGCCAAAAAATTAACATCTTCACCTGTGAATTGTATATTTCTGTCAATGGCATTGATATGTTGTAGTTAATTAATTAACTAATTAAATTAAATAATTAATTACTCCATCACGTAGTTAATTTGTTAGAAATTTCTGCATTTACTGAATTCAATGTAAGAAACTTTAAAACTGATAAAAGAAACATTTCAAAAGGTTTTTTGTGAAGTAATTTTGAACAAATTGGATTAAATAAAACATGGACATGACACTTTAGGAAAAATTCTGGCTCCATTACACCTGAGATTTGGCTAATTATTCTATGGAAATGTATCTTCAGATATCCAAAAGGAGAGTCAAAAATATATTATTCGTCATTTTTTTAAAAACAATTTTTGTATTTAAAATTGATAAAATGAAAAGTATCTTTCTATATGGACTGGAATCAACAATATGTTAAAGGACTGAGCTAGTTGCATATTAATGTTATCTGACTTTTTCCTTCCTTCCTTCCTTCCTGATCTCCACTTTAGTACCGCTATTTATTTTGTTTCTGTCATTCTCACTATACAATTATATATATATATATATAAAAATACAATGCACCATTGGAAATTCAAGTTATGGAAAAATGCCAAGGGAAACAGCATGTACAGTTCATGAATATCAATATGGGCTTCCTTTTGAATAATTATGTGGTTCACTTTACCTGAAGGAATGTGCAGTCAAAATCAAATTTCCATCACCATCACAGCAGCTGTATTTAGCTTTGCGTTCAAGGTAACACTGAAGTAATTCCTGTTACACTGTAATTAATTACTTTCTAGCCAGCTTTCTGAGTCACTTAGGTTATTGAAAAGGTTCCTTTACACTTTGGTAAAATAGTCAAATTCAATCCATCTAATTTTATTCACAACAGCAAACTCCCAGCATCTGTTAGCTGTGAAGCCATAGAAGAGCATTAGGGCTGAAACTCAGATTTTTGTTGCAGCAGCTCTTGATTTCAGTGCTGTGTCTTGCAAGTGAGAATATTGTTGATGATCTGTATGGGAGCCACATCTTCTTCCCTCTATCTAAACATGATACTGATGTTACCAGTGGGGAATAGAGTTGTGTCCCTTCCAAACTGCGCTTCACCGAAAACCCTCCCAAATGTCACTGCCTGATCGTGCCATAGTGTTCAGAATGACATAGACTTCACTCACCCTGCTCCAAAAATTTTTACAATAATTTTGTAAGTACTCAGTGTTTGTAGGAAAATGAACAAGCTCCTTGGATATACATCTACACTGAGTTGCATTAAAAACATGTTTCAAAAAAATTTTTTTAGGAGAATAAGATTGATGAAGTAGAAACTACACTTTAAATATCTGGCAGTGCAGCAGAATTAGGTTGAGCACTGGGGGTGGAGAATGATGGCTGCAGTGACAGGAATGTAAAAAAGATGATAATGCATTTAGGTTTTCAGATATGAAACTACAGTCTGAAGCCAGGCTGGTGCTGTACAGATGTTATCTTTCTTGTTGCTCATATTTGCTTGAACATCCAGAGCTGCAGCACTCTTCAATAGATAATTTAGAGTAGTGAAAATGTCTCCATTTGTTTGGGAAATTTATGGAGTGTTGTCAATAAATAGGTTAACAGGTTCAATTGCATAAGACATGTCCTAATCTTATCTCGTTGATCCATACCCTGCCCATATTCTATCTTACTACATGATTAATTTATCTCAAAATAAGATAAGTCTTTGTTTAGTGCCAATGGTGCTAAAGTGGCTTCCTCTTTAGGTTGCTGTAGCATCACAAATGGAGATTTCATTGAACCACAATGAAGTGAGTGATTGTAAAATTAATAATGACCAGATTGGCTGATAAGAGAACTGCAATACAGAAACATAACTTCCATAACCTTTTTCAAGGGGAAAAATAAGGAAATAAAATAAAGGAAAACTGGCAAAACAAAACATGTTTTTGCTGTGAAAATGGCAAATATCCGGTATTTGGGGCGAAATGGGCATACTTGTTTTTCTTTTCTTGATGGTTTATGTATTTTTGTACCAACTTATAAATATTCTTACAGCTACATGTTTCAAAGCAAAACATGTTTTGCAGCCTGTTCTAGCATTCTACTTCCTTATTTTATTTTATTCTACTTAGGATATAGGAAAGCGTAGGGGTATGATGCCTTATCCCTTTTTTGCCACAGTCCAATTTGCTTACAGATTATAAGGCTGGGAAAACATGTTTTTCTTTGGGTCATGAAAGGAAACTAAAGTAGTTGTTTTTCTGACTTGTTAAAAACAAAAATATTTTTTTTGCCCTGGAAATTACCTTGATTTGATATCTTTGATTTGTAAATAATTTGCTAGAGACTGTAGTCTAAAGTCAACACAAATACAACAATGAAAATAAAATTCTGCTTTCTATTTCTCATATGCTTATGGTCTTTAGAATAATCTATTTAGATATCTATGTAAGTGAACTCAGATCCATTTTACCACCCATTAAATTCTTAGTTTCTAAACACTTTCAAAATCCTGTACAGACAGTAATAATGTATAACTGCCTCATCTGTACATATATATCTAAACTATACACAAAACCAGTTATTTTGTATACATCAGAGACTCAAACAAATAAATGTAATGAAGGAATGCATTAAAAGAAGAATAAACAACACAGAAATACTATTATGTTTGGATAATATATTTACTCCTATATATCATTTTACATATTTTCTGAAGATGCCAACATTTCAAGAAATTGCAGCAGGTGTTCTAAGGAATGGTGTGTCCTGCAGCTGTGAGTCACAATCAAGTATTTTCTCTTCATCACTTGATCTACTTAACTTCCAATAGAATTAATAAGCAGCCATTTGTATTAATGTTTTAGATTGCAGCTTCAGTCGTCTAAAAGCATATTTTTGAAACAACTGTATTTGAAATAACCGCATTCTTAGCATATTTTAAAATTCCAGTAATATGTGAAAACCAGAGAGTGACCCAAATTGCATGTTTCTTGGTGATGGTACTATAAACCATCATTCTAAACCCACCATCTGTGACAGCAGGTGGCAGTTGTGGCCTTTGCATTTCTTCATGTTGTAGTTGTTTGCATTTCTTCATGTTGTGTATCAGTTGTGCCTATACCTGGACTGGGAGCCCCTGCACTCAGTCACTCATACCCTAGTTATCTCACATCTGGATTATTGCAATGCGCTCTACGTGGGGCTACCCTTGAAGAGCATCCAGAAGCTATATTTAGTGCAGAGTGTGGTTGTGTGGACAGTTTTTGGGATCCCAAGGATGACCTGTGTGACATCACTATAACACAATCTGCACTGCTTGCCGATTTGCTTCTGGGCACAATTCAAGGTATTGGTTATAACTTGTAACCCTTCATGGCATGGATCCAGGTTACTTGAGGAACTGTCCAACCAATGGGTTCAGCCTGCCCCACCTATGCCAGCAGTAAAGGCATGCTATGGCTCCTGTCAGCTAGGGAATTTCAGCTGGCAGGATCCAAAAGGAGGGCCTTTTCTGCCATGGCACCCACCCAATGAACACCTTTCCACCTGAGGTATGATCAGTCCCAACCCTTTTGACCTTCTGTAAAGACCTAAAAATGTGGCTTTGTGGGCTGACCCACAAAATATTTCATTTTACATATTTTCTTATGATGCCAACATTTCAAGAAATTGCAGCAGGTGTTCTAAGGAATGGTGTGTCCTGCAGCTGTGAGTCACAATCAAGTATTTTCTCTTCATCGCTTGATCTACTTAACTTCCAACAGAATTAATAAGCAGCCATTTGTATTAATGTTTTAGATTGCAGCTTCAGTTGTCTAAAAGCATATTTTTGAATAGTAGCAGTGTGTTATCGGGGAGGTGGCTTTTAAACTCCATCTCTGTTTTAGCCTCTTGCCATCTTGTGAATCCCTTTAATTGTTATCACTTTTATCATATTTATTGAGTATGATGTATATATTTTATTATTTTTACTATAAACCTCCTAGAGACACTTTTAGTGAGATGGGCGGTGTATAAGTTAAATAAATAAATCTTCCAAGTGCTTTGAATTTCCTTTAGAAGGCCATGGGTAGTGCTGCTGTTGCTACTGCTTCATAACAGAAAAGGACAACTTTCTGTCCTTTTGAGACTTCCCTAGCTGTCCACATTTCTCAGAGTGAAAACCTCAGTTGGAGGACTTCTCTGATGATGTTCTTGTGAGGAATTTAAATTAAGTCTGGGAGCCAGGGAAACTGCAGAGACAACCAGAGAGGGGATTGTATAATGGAAGACAGGATATTAACTCAAAGCTCTTGGACATTTTGTACGAACACTCCACCCGCTTCACTTCTCTGAAAGGAAGTTATTTTTATCAATTTGAATAAAAATTGCAGAAGAAGAGTATTTAAAAGTGTCATGACAGATGGATTTTGCTTAGGCACCATCAAATACTTAGGCACTGTTTCCAAGAAAATTATATGGACATGTCCATAAAATCATCAGGAGTAAAACTTGAGTCAAAGGAGACTGACCTTAAATAACTGCTGATTATTTTGTGCAGTAAATACAGTTAAGTCTCTTGTTTTGATGAGGAATTCTCTATCCCTTTAGCTGGAAGCAAACTTCACCAAACTCTGATTCAGCTTTCACATAGGAGTGTTGAGGATTATTCTGCAACACTGTGTTCTCAGATAGCACCAAGCCATTGTATACTTTATATACTATGGTTTATGGTTTCCTTACGTGTGAATCCTGTGAATTGTGGGTTATTTAAAAAGAGTTATTTTATTTAAAATAAATTTCTTATTACAATTTTACAATTACAGCTTAATATATTGTCATAAAATTTGTATAGGAACAACTCTGGGCTGTCTGTCTTTTCTTAATTTCATTAGTGGTCAGTGCAGGTTAGAATATTCTAAAGAAAATACATTAGTTTTATTTATTTATAGAAAACCTAACATTCATTGATATGTTCTATTCTCAACATTTGCTTTTTGTAAATTTCCTAATTCCCATTAAAAACATCTTGTCCAGCTATAAAAGTCAATAATTCTGATCTCATTCCTATAAATGTTCTCCAGCAATTAAGGACAAAAAATCCTCGCAGAAAGATTTTTGACTGGGAAGTCATAAACTTCTCTACCAAGGAAATAATGTTCTGTCCATGCTCAGAAGTGCTGCCTCTCTCTGACCTGTTTATGGGTGAGAGGCCGGTGTCCATCACTGTTTGCTCATTTCCTATATTGGAATCCACTTTTTGGATGAACTACACATCCACTTGAGATTCTGTACAGTTTGTGCCAGCAGGAGAGTACAACAAAGGTTGAAAATATTTTTAGTTCAGTACCATATAACAGGTCTGTTTTACTTTCTACTCAGAACTCAATGTGTCAATACAGCTGTTATTTACCTTTTTATTTTCTCAAGAAAAGGGCCCATAATGTTGAGTTTCTAAAAGATATTGTTTAGGAGATTCAGGGAGTTTCCATTATTTTTCCTCATTTCCCCTCCCCTTGGGTTGGCCTCTTAGAACACACACATTGTGTGGTTTTGACGCAATTTCAAGCAAATATTTTGCCACCAAGAGGCAGTGCAGGGTCACAGAGGTCCTGAAGATTTGGGCACTGAGTATCTCCCTCCAATCCAGTAAACAATGGCTCTATAAGTCATTAAAATCCCGTTTGATTGCCTTTTCCTGTTTCTGATTGTTTTGGAGCAGGAGGGGTAGATTTTGTAATCCAACGCAATTCTTTTTCCTGCTACTAAATTTAAAGTGCCCTTAGAATGGAATGCACTTTGCACTAAGGAGGTTGTTGTTGTTAAGAGTATACAAAATTGAAATTAAAAGTATAAACAAAAACAGTGTTCAAAGATATAGGAGGGAACTTACGAATAAGAAAACAACTAGAATTTTTTCTTCATCTGGAGGACTTAGAGAATTTTTTCTTCGCAATAGGACTTAGGAGCCTTAAGTGACCTAGCATATGGCCCAGTTTTCAGGATGGAAACATTTACTTTCCAAAATAGAAATTTTAGCAGATGCCACCTGCATCCCCTTTGTAATTATGAAAGATGTGGAGCCATGCTCTCCTTTGGGCTTGTCCTTCCATTTGAAGCTGGTGATCATAAATTGATTCCAATTTTTTTCTTATTGAGCAAGAAGATAATGATAAGAATCCAGAAATCCCAGGATTTTCAAGAACAGCCATTTATTTATTCATTTTAGCTTTCATAGAAAGCTCATTGTTATGTTATCATTCATACAAAGTTTAAAAGGCAGTCTTGGCCAGTCGTTCACTCTGCTTAGTTTGTGGCTGGGTAAAATTAATCCCAGCAAGATATTCACTGAGCCATACAACTAAGTCAGTTTTCACAAGAAGCATGATCAAGTTTTACCTTTTCAGGTTGGAAAATTCATATTAAGAGACAGTCTTTAAACTGCACAGTGCATGTCCTTGGGGGAACTGTTTCAGCAAAGAAAGAGAATTTGGGTTCATTTATATATGGTGAAGATAACTTTGTCTGTATGAAATGAAGCCAGTGCGGGTTACACTAAATTCAGTGTGAAAAAGTGTATAAACAATTTATCCTAACAATAAGAATTAAATCAATATTGGCACAGTTACGTAGACTGAAAAGTTCATAGGATCATGTGATTTGATTTCTTCTTACTTGATTATTCAGAGGATTTTTTGAGGATAAAAAAAATGTGGATGCTCAGTATCATAATGAGAGATTTCAACTATCCTAATATCACTGACAGTCAAACTCGGTGGCATGTGGGAGATCCAACAGGTTCTTGATGTGCCTTGCAGTCAACTTCATTTTCCAAAAGGTAGAGGAAGGAGCTAGAGGTTACAGTGAACTTAATACACACTGATAGAGAACTGATTAGTGTTCTACATTTAGGACAGCTGACTTCAGTAAGCTAAGAGAAAAATATAGGAAGGATTCATAGATGGAAATCCTGAAGAAAAAACAGTCCAGAAGAGTTGAGAAATTCTGAAAAATAAGATAATTAAGGCCCAACCTTACAATATACCAAACAGAAAGGAAAATGATGAGCTGATGAGACTAGTGTGGTACATAAAGAACCCTGTGGTTATTAAGTAACAAAAAGGTTTATAAAGGATAGATTTGAATTTTGGGCCCTATCTAACAAAATACTGTTCAAGGTAAGAAATGTAAGGCTGCACCAGATACAAAATAGGAAGTACCTGACTTGGTAGTAATATTTGTCTAAAGGATCTTGGTATCCTGATAAATTAAAAACTAAGAATGAGCTGCTAGGTTGGGGAGGGCATGCTGGGATGCATGGGTAGATGGAACAGCATGATGCAAGTGCGGCAAGGCTTCAGGTCGGAAATGCTCACAAGGGGCTGCTTCAGTGTGATATGAATGCAGCAAGACTTGAGGTGGTTGTTGCCAGGTGAGGGATGGAATGAGAGAATGTGGGCAGGGATGTGATTTGGAGAGACAAGATGTGACTTGGGGAAGATGCTCTGGGATGCATGAGGGTGCGAGAGAGGGAGGGTGAGGCTCAGGGAGGGTGCATGGGTAAGTATGAGTCTTAAGTACTGAACTCTAAAAATCCAGTTCTTAAGCCTTGTATTTACCAATAATTTTATTTATGAATTGGATAAAAAGGTGGGTGGATTAGAGAAATGAACATCTACATGAAACTGATTGGTGAGGGGATCTGATGGCAATGAATACAATATCATCAATATGTTGATGACACCCAGTTATGCATCTCTACCCCAGGCCAGGCAAATGATGTTGTTATGATGTTGTCTGAGAGCCTGGAGACTATAAGGGTCTGCATGGGGATGCACCAATTTTGGCTGAACCATGGCAAGATGGAATGGCTTTGGGATTTTGTTCCCCCAGGGTCTGGTGATGTGTTAATTTTAACTCTGGACAAAGTTGCACTTCCCTGGTCTGAGCTGATATGCAGTTTGAAGGTTCTCCTGGATTCATAACTCCTGATTAATGTGCAAGCAGCAGTTGCAGCTCGGGGGCCTTTGCACAGACCTTTGTCTTTTATGCCAATAGTACCCTTTGTCTTTTATGCCAATAGCACAAAAGACCTTTGTTTTTATGCCAATAGCACCCTTTCCTGAACTGGGAGGCCTTGCTCATAATCACTTATGCCTTAGTTACCTCCTAGTTGGATTACTGCCATGTACTTTACATGAGGCTGCCCTGAAGATAACTGGTCTAGAATAAGTGGCATGCACAGTATTGGATACCCAAAGGTTCGCCCATGTGACACCTTTGTTGTATGAGTTGCATTGGCTCCCAGTTTTCTTCTGGGTGGAATTCAAGGTTCTGATTATCACCTTTAAAGCCCTATATGACATGGGACATGGTTATTTGCGGGACCACCTCTCCCTACGAATATCTGCCTGTCTCACTAGATCAGATTAGCTGGGCATGCTCCAGGTCCCTTCCCTGAAATCTTGCCATCTAGTGGGACCTTGGAATTGCCTTTTCCATGGCTGACCCTACCTTATGGAACACCTTCCCATCAATAATTTGACAGTCCCCCACCCTTCCAGCCTTTCAGAAGGACATTAAGATCTTTTTTTTTATTGAGGCACTGGGATTTTAGGAGTAGAAGATATGGAAGGAGGGGCATCCGACGTGGGATTATTATGGTACAGGTTTGTTGTTTTACCATTTTCATTGTTTTTTATGACTTTTATTTATTAGTATTACATTAGTTGTGAGCCACCCAGAGTTGTTTAAGATGGGCAGACATTTTATACATCCATAAAATAAAATAAAAACATTGATTAATTTAAAAAACAAAAATCAAATGTATACATAGATAATGGCCTGGTGATAGTATTTAGGAAAAAGAGTAGTTTATAGACATGATATGATATGGCAAACAGACAAACCATACTTTAGGTCAAATTATCAGAAATATATTTTTTAATCATGAGATGAAATAATTCTACTTTATTGGTCAGACCTCTGTCTTGAATATTGTATCCAAGCCTTGAGATCTTACTTCAAGAAGGATTCAGACAAACTGGACCAGGTTAAGAGAAAGACAATGCAGGTGATTTGGGAAAGTTACAAAGTCCAATGAGGAAAGATCGATGAAATTGAAAAGTTTAACCTTGAGATATAAAAGTCGAGAGGATAACACAATTTTGATGTTCAAATATCTAAAAAGATATCATGCAGAAGGACATCATGATTTACATGTAGCCCTTGATTTATGACCATAATTGAGCCCAGAATTACAGTTATAATTAGTTTGGTCATCAGTTGAGGCACCACGTGACCAGACCTGATTTTTTTGACATTTTTTGCAGTGTTTTTTAAAGAAATGCCACAAGCATTTGTTAAGCAAATCAATTTTCTCCAAAGGTCATTTTTTTTGCTGAAAACCAGATGTAAATCCCAGAAACTTGCAAAAAATTTGCAAATTGTGGTCGCATGACAGCAAGACACTGCAAATGGCCATAAAGGTGAGCTAGTTGCCAAGCTCCCAAAATGTGATCACTTGACCTCAGGGAAAGAGGACTGCAGCCATTGTAACATTGAAAATGGATCACAAGTAGTTTTTGGGAGGTCCATCATAAATAAGAATATTCATTGTGCAACCGGTCATAAGTTGAGGATTATTTGTATTGATTTCCATCTCAGAATATAGAACAGGCAAAAAATGTATTTAAAATATTGGAAGATTCTAATTGAATGTTAAAAAATGGTGAATAGTAAGTGATTTGACAACAGTTACAGATATTTTACAAATAACAGATATTTTATTGGCCAAGCATGGTTCGATATGCAAGGAATTTGTCTCTGGTACAGCAGCTCTCAGTGTACTTGTAGAAACAATAAACAATTGTAAGATAATGCATAACAATGTTATTTATTTAAATGTGCCGTCAAGAGAAGGAAGTGTTATAAAGTTTGAATTTAATAGGTGTGTACACACATTAGACGGAACTTCTGAGTTAACTATGTGCTGATGTTAGCTGCCCATTTTAAGTCTTGGGAGATTATAGACCCCAGAAACTTGAAGAGAAACTGAACTACTGATGCTGTATTGCTGAGTATGGTAATGGTATAAAATGGTAGGTCTCTTTCTAAAATCCACTGTCATTTCTACAGTTCTGAGTGTATCTAGCAAAGTGTTGATCTTCTTTTAACTCGATCTACTTAAGCA
>JANHZU010009211.1:7347-20938 GCA_032468055.1 Acrochordus granulatus | reverse complement strand
TGTGTTTAGTTTGTGCAGAGCAGGTCTCCGTGTTTAAAGGCTACAATTTGAGTCGGCAATGAATAAGGAAAGAGAGAGTCCCTGGGCATGTACAAAGTGCCTTGCCTACCACCTCCTGTTTTGCAAGGCCAGTGGATGGGGCTGAATGGCAAGAAGCCTTGCATGTCCTTCTCCTCCAGCAAGCCAGTCTGGCACAGCCCCCAGCTCAGGTCCTTGGTTCTGGCACCCTGCTGGCAACCGGGGGTTGGGATTTGCTGAAAGGCCCCTGGGGAAAGCAGCATCATATGCGGAGAAGCAGTCTGGAGGCTGCAAGGCAGGGCTCTTGTCTGTGACTCCTCCTGGCAAGCCTAGAGCATGTCAGGCCCTCCATCCCTGGACTTGTGGAGTGTGCTTTCTCCCTACCCTCACCCCGCCAATCCCCATAGGTGGTCAAGTGGGGAGTGACTGGGGGCAACCTAGGATAAGAATTGTCTCCTAGCAGACAGCTTGCATGGAGGCTTCCCAGGCAGTGACCCTGGCACCCTGCGGGAACACTGGCATTAAGCTGATTTGCTTTGCTGCACCAGGAGGCTTCCTGTTTGCACAGCACAGTAGCAGCTGCAAAGTGTAACTGGGCAGAGCCCTTCCTCCCTCCCACTTCACAGGTGCCCATTAGAGTGCAGGGCTGGGCCTGGGAGCCAACCTGCTCCAGCCTGGCACCCTCCTAGAGGATGGGGGAAGCTTGGGGTGGTGGGGGGACTGAGCTGTAACTGCCCTATAGATGAAGGATGCAAATAGGGTGGCACAGTCTCTCTTGAGATCAAGGGGCAGGTGTGTATATACATGGAGTGTATAGCCACTCCATGGGCTGGGCCTGTTGTTCTTCCAAGGAACCTCTCTTGGGCAGGTTGCAGGCTGGAGCCTTCATGTAGGGCAGGTGGGGGGGCACGTGGAAAGGAATTTTCTGCTGGGCAGAAAGCCAGATGCCGTCCTGGGGGGAGAGCTCTCAGCGGGGAGCAAGCAAAGGGGAGGGGGAGGCAGTGGGCATGGGCAAAGGGTCCTCCGGGTGGGCAGAGGGTATCCTGAGGAAGGAGAAAGGAGCCCCCACCGGGAAGGCAAGCCCTCCACCTCCACTCCCCTTTTCTGGAAGTGGGCATGTGTCTCCCTTCCTTCCAGCAAGAACATTGCAAGGAGGAGGAGAGGCCTCTGGCTAAGTGGCAGTTATTGCAACTGGGGGCATTGAGGGCTCTTGAGGACAAATATAATTTGGTGACGGAGTAGCTGTGGAAGAACAACGAGATGGCGGCCATCGTGGCCACGGCCCCTCTGCCCATACCTCTCCCTCCTTCTACCCGGTATAAAAGACTGGCAGGGAGCCACCAGCACTGCTGCTGCGGCAAGGAGGATGGGAGGCAGGTGAGGGATTCATACAGGGGGCCGCTTCCTCCTCACCTTCTCCTAAGCAGCCTTCCGCCTTGGCACCAGGAGCAAAGCAGCAGCAACAGCAGAGCAGGCAGCCTGGTGCCTGCCCAGGGGTGGGAGCACAGCGCCAGCTTGGGGCCCTGGTGGGCTGCTACCCTGCCTGCAAGACTGTGGAGGCTCTCTGATCCACGTCCTATGCTCTGGAGTCGGAAACAGGAGCCATCCAGAAGCCAAGGGAGCTGTGGGTGAGTGGAGGGAGCACCTAGCCCATAGACTTAGCATCTGAGCAGCGCCTTGCTCTTCACACTGATTAGCTCCCACCGGCAGCCACAGAACTGAGGATTATTTTGTTCCTTGGAGATGGTCTCGTGGCCCCAGGGCTGCCAGACATGTCATCACGTGAAAATGGAATGTGGGAAGGATTGTCCCAGCAGATCAAGTTGCAAAGAGGTTTTCCAAACACCAGTTGCAGGTGTGTGTGTGGGGGGGGGTTGGTTGGGGCTGTGGGGTTTTCGAAGGGTCCTGGACTTTCCCTCTGTGTTCGCTGTGGGTGTGCTTAGAGGGCAGCACTTAGGTCTGGTCAGCCTGTTTAGTAACACACTCATGCATACACACAGCTTGGTACATCCATCTCTTTTTAGTTTGTGGCTGTCCCCACACATGCCACTTTCAAAGCCCAGGATTGAGTGAGTCTCTCCATAGAGGAGGCTGGCAACATGAGGCCTCTCCAGCTCTGAGCATCAACTGTTCCTCCATCCCGCCTAACTTGTGATAGCCTAGGGAGTAGATGAGAAGCGCTGAGCGTTGAGGAAAGTTATATACTACCTCATGTTCTTGTTGACAGCAGGACTCAGAGTCTCCGAGGACCAGGTAGGCCTTCCTTTCCCTACTAGCTCCATGGAACAAAAGCTGCTTTGGTAAAGAGCTGCCTGCCTGCCTGCTCTTCCTGCAGGGAGGTGCTGCGTGGGGAGGGAGGGGTGCTGCTAGAATGGCATCCAAGTGGAAGGATGGGAAATTCTTTGGGAGCAGGTAGAGCCAGTTCCCAGTGCATGGGCTCTGCCTGCCTTTGGACTCCTGTGGCCTCTGGTGATTCATCCTCAGGCTCCTGTTACTTGTGCTGGGGGGCGGATTATGGGGAGAGCTATTTTTAGCAGGCACTGGTGTCTCCAGCTCTCACTGGGTGGGCTTCCTTCCCCACAGTATATTGTCTGTCCTGCTGTGCTGAGTGTGCTGGCTTACAGATGCTGATGCCCAGCGGTTGGCAGAGGATGCTTTGCCAAAGGGTGGCAGAGAAGCGGGAAGGGTTTCAAGGGCTCTGCATCCAGCCTCCCAGAGAATTGCTTGAACTTTCCCTGCCTGCTCAGGAGCACCAAGATTCACCAGCAGCCAAAGCAGAACAAATCCCAGCTGGAAAACCCAGGGCAACAGGCATCTCTGTCCTTCTCTGCTGCACCTAACCCTGTGCGCCTCACCAGTCCAAAATAGGAAATTCCCCAAAGCTGAGCTGGACATTTCATAATGTCCTAAGTTACTTTCAGAGCAAGGTTAACTGCAAAGCAGCTTGGCTCTGGCGTCTGTTCTCAATCCTGAAAGGTACCTTTTCAGGCCCAGGTGGTCCTTGGAGGGACAGTGGCTTCCTCCTGAGACAGCCTGGCATGGAAACCTTCAGCCTCTGCCAGTGGGAGAGCTTTCCAGGCCTTCACAGCCCTTCCAGTGGGACTGGGAAAAGGAACTGTTGGCATTTGGCTTGACTGGGGCTCTCAGGGGCCTCTTGGGTCCACCGAGTTGGGGTGGCTTGGGCAGGGCCCACCTGTGGCAGTGGGCAGCAGGAGCGGGCCCAGCTGACAGGCCACTGAGTGACGGGAGGGCACCAGACAGCCCCCTCTTCCTGGCACTTCCCTGTTTTCTTTCCTCGTCTATTCCAGGACCTAGAACGGGCTTCGTCCTGCTTGAGGCTGGGCTCTTGGGTGGAGCCCAAGTGGTTGGCCGAGTGTGCCCTGTTTCTTAGCACCAGTCCAGCTTTTTGGTCCAGCTGAGGCCATTTGGTGGAAACACTTTCCCAAGAATGGTCAAGGGGGCAGATGGGCACCTGCAGCTGGACTGCCACTGGCCCCTTGGGGCTACAGGAGTAAGCCAGCAGCCAAGAGAAGGGAGCAGGGGGCATTGCCCCCCACCTTCACTCTCCCTCTTGCACATGTGCAGAGTGCTTTTTTTCAGACAGACACCAGAAAAGTCTTTCCAGCCACCTCTCTTCCAAAGCTGTTTTTAGCAAGGGGGGAGGTTGACCTGGTGAAATCAAAGCAATGAGATTCTCCTCCCCCATCCTTTTTGGAGGATACTCTTGTGGGGGCCTTGCAGGTTGCAGCTTGTCAGAAGCTGTCTGCCAAGGAAGGAGGGCAGCTTCTTTCCATTGGAGGAGGGAGAGGAGGAAGGCTGGAGATCCCCGTCTTGCCCACCCAAGGGCTTTCTTCTACCTCCTGCCTCTCCCCAAGGGCCAATTGGCTGCAGAGAGCACCATCTATCCTTAGGAATCTGGAGCAGTTGGTAAGAAGCTGCCTGTGTGGCACAGTGCCCTTAATCACCTTAGCCGGGCCAGCTGGGGCTCGTCCCTGGAATGTGACTTGGAAAGCTGCAAAATTGTGCTTCCTCCCCACTTCCCCCAGCACCATGGTGGCATCAGCAAGGGCTGGGAAAGATGTGGCCTTCGGCTTGGCCCCACTGCCCAGCAAGGGATCCACTGGCATAGAGGGATGCCCCCTCTCTCTCCCCCTCAATCTGGTCACTTGTCCTTGGAGTCGGACTCTTGGCTGGGCAAGGTACAGGCCCACGGAGGGGTGGAGAGGGTGGCAAGCTTTGCCAGTCCGGCTGCAGGGAGGCAGGGGATGTTGCAGAAGGCCTAAACTAGGAGGGTGGAGGGGTTCTGCCTCTTCAGATTGCAAGAGAAGTCTGTGTGATTGGGCTGGGGGGAGACAGATGTGATGTGAGGATTGGAAGAGAGCAAGGATGCCCTGAGGAGGAGGTATTTGGAAGGCTCCAGAGCCTGTGTGGCCTACACTAATCTTTGGGGTCAGGAAAGGTCTCTTTTTGGATTCATGGTGGGTGGCGTGAGCATGGGGGGGAATGTCTATGCCAGGCAATCTTCTGCTGGCTCTTCTTCCCAGGAGCCAGCCAGCTGAGTGAGCCATGGCCTTGTGAGGACGAGTCACAGCTTTTCTGCCGCCTTCCGCTTCCCCTGTGCTCTTCCTTCCAAGGCCATAAAGTCCTGACCCACTGTGGGGCAGTTCTGGCAGGGCAGGAGAGGTGAGTATCTGTGCAGCAGCTGAGCTCCATGGCTGTGGGGGAAGATGGGAGGGCAGGCAGGCCAGGAGGGTCCTGGATGCTGGCCTCCAAAAACCATTGTGAGAACTCAGTCATCATGAGCCAGAACTGAGCCCCCTCTGTGGGGAGACACTCTGCATGTGCACAGAAGTGGCTACTGCTTCCCCTGGGCAGGCTCCCTCCACCATGGCCAAGTCAGATCAGGCTGCAGTTCCCAGGAGAAAAGGCAGCGTTTTTTGTGCTGTCACATCCCCATTGTCCATCCCCCTGCACCCTTAAAGGCACCCCTTTGACCCAGGAAAGGAGTGGAGCCCTGCAAAGACAATGGGAATGGGGAAAAGGGGCAGCTCAGTCCTGGCTGGATCAGACCAGCTGCCCTCAAGGCTGAGGGTTGCTCTTGGCATCTGCTGGCCCTCCAGCAGCGGAGCAGCCAAGACAAACGTGGGCGCAGCCTCGCCCAGCAGCACCCAGCAGGAGACTGAGCTGTTCCGTCCTCTTTGGAAGTCCAGCCTTCCTGAATCAGAGGAAATGGGGCCTCCTCTAGCCTGGGGTTGTAGCTGGAACCAAGGGCTCTGCTCCCCAGAGGAGGGGGCCATTGGCCTGGAAGGGCCCTTGGTGGGTCCAGGTCTCCTTCCAGCTGCTTGGGGGAGGGGTCTTCTCTAGTGCCTGTTTGTTTGGAGCAGAATTTGTCAGCTGCCACCTTGAGAATGGGTTTGTGTGGAAAGAGGGGCCCGCTACTCCCTCCCAGCTTCCTTGGCTGCCCTGAGCCCCTTTGGGACAGGCGCCATCCCCATGGCCTCCTTCTGGAGGAAGGAAGACCTGCCAGTCTGCGTCATTTCAAAACAAGAAGAGGAGTCTGTTGTTGCAGAGAGGGGCTCAGGTTTATTCAGGGGATCAGTGGGCAGGCATTTTCCAGGGCACCCATCTAGCTGGCTCTACACTTGGCAGCCTGGTGCCCCGCATTGCAGGAGAGGCCTGGGGAGAGGCTGAGCTTCAGCAGCCACTTAATCCTTCCTGAAAGACTTTTCTGTACTCGTGACCAGCAAAATACTCTGGAATACCAAAGTCCACCAGTTAATGATTTGCTGTGTGGTAAAGGGCCTCCCACATGCCTGACCCAGGCAACGCTCTCCTTGCTGGCCAGTTCCTAGCCTTGGCTGGTCGGGACTGTGGGCAGCCTCAACCTCCAAAGGATGATGGGGTGGATTGGCCCAACTGGTTGGAGGTCATTTATTTGGGACCCTGTTGAATGTAGGCCTGCTAGCCCTACCTGAGTCCCTTGGTACTTGTTTCCCATGGGGCAGGGGTAGGGGAAGAGATGCAGCCCAGTTCTGTCCTCTCATGCCCACTGAGGTCTCACTGATCAAATATGCAGGTGAGGCTGAAGGCAGTCAGCACACTTTACCAGGAGGAACAGACCAGCTGTTGGAGCACAGGGTGGTTAGTTTGAGCCTGGACTGGTTCTTGTCACTTATCCTATTGTGCACACACAGGCCATTTAATGAGTTGATTGTTCATTCAGCTCATGCTACAGATCCAGGCAAGAGCTTGCTCCAGTGATCAGGCTAAGCCTGTTCTGCAAGTGCAGCTCCTACGGTGTGGCTGCATCCATCCGGGTTGTACGTTTGTGTGTGTCCCAAACCAGGGGTGGGGATGAAGCTCATCTTCCCCAATACCCACCATGAGGGTGGCAGGGCTGGGGCAGGAGCAGATTGTGTAGGGCCTGAGTAACATAAGGCACCCTTTCTGCCCTTGGCAGAACTCTGCCAGCATTGGCTAGTTCACCTTCTTCCTCCTTCCTGGGAAAGCCTGTGCTAACCATCCTCAAGTGGTTCATCACTGTCTGGCTGGATAGTTGTAAAAAGCATCAGTCCCTGTGGCGTCACTCACTTCACAGCTGCTTGGACGGGAGCTGGTTTGAAGTGTGGTCTGATAAGCAGAAGGAGGGCACCACCACGCTTCTCCTTCCAAGCGGTTCTTTGGACATTTCCCTTTGGGCACCCATGGGTGGACCAACTGACAGCCCTCTCCTGCAGGTTATGCTGCCTCCACTCCATCCTCTGAGCCCTAAGGAGAAAGAGAAAGGCTAAGTGTCCAGCCCATCTGCTTGGGTCAACGCCAAGCCAATTGCAGAGTTTGCCATGAGCCACACACAGGTCTCTTCTGAGCTCCATCGTATCGTCTCTGGTGCCTCCAAAGGGGTGAGTAGCAGATGCCCTTGGATTTGGCATATGCCCATGGCTGGTATCTCTAGCTGCACTGAATGGTGGGTGTGTAGGCTAAGCTGGACATTGGGCCAATGGCCAATCTGTGGCAGTAGAAGCAGAGGGGCTGCCTACCCCCTCCCTGCCTTTTTACTTTTCCAGATGTGCACAGGGAGGGGAAGAGCTTTCTACCCAGCAGCAAAACTGGGCAAGAAGGAGAAAGTTACCACATTAAACTTCCGTCCTACAGGGTGGGGGTCATGGGAGAGGTTCTGAATTGAGGTGAGAAGACCTGTTCTGGGGTTCTGTATCCCCACATCAGCCTGCTTATGGGGCAGGATGTGAGGCTAAATGATAGTATATAAGGATCCCACACATACTTTGGGGGACTGGGAGAGCCAGTGGAAGGTGGACGAATCACAGAACTACCTGAGGGACCCTTTGGTGGGACACAGATCTTCCTGGGCTGAACTGCGAGCTGCTCCTTCCCCTGGTGAGGAAGCCTGGCTGTGTGTGGAAGGCTTGACCCAGAACCCTAGCAACTGCTACCAGAAACGGACATGGACCTGAGCTTGGCAGCTAGGGGCACCCACCCCAGGTGCAGTGGCTGGGTCTTCTGGGTGGGCTAATGGATCCAAAGGGGGCTGGCCAGGCTGCTGTGTTGCCTGTGCCTCTGCCCCAAAGCAATGCCGGGCAGGTGGGTGAATGGTTAAGCTTTTGTGGGGTCTTTGCCATGGACCAACCTGTCTCAGTGAAGGATCTGCTGAAAGTCCCTGACCCAGGAAGAAAACATCTGCCAGCCTCTCCCTCTCCATGTAGCCACTGTGTGGACCTCAGAGGACAGCCACTGTGGACTTCCTGGTGTGGCAGTCCACATTCTCCAGTTCTCCTTTGGGCAAGAAGGAATGTAACCAGAGAGGAGGGAGCTGCAGAACCCCATGGGTTGCCTGGGGTGGGCTAGGGGAGCTTCCCCCCCTCACTTTCCAACATGCCTTGGAGGATGCAGCACTGGTCAACAGGAATGTCAGGAAGGAGAGGGGGACAAGTCTGACCCAACTGCGATGCTCCTTGGAATTCTAGGACACCTAAATGGGGAAAGCCCTGGAAAGCTCAGGCCCATTGGGTCTTGCATGCGCTAAGGGGGAAGCTTCTTGGGAGTGGGGGCAAAGTTCTTCGCTGACCTGGGCGGTCACCCAGCAGCGCCGCCCCGAAGCCTGGGGGAGATGGGGTCGGTCGACCCGAAGCCCGGTGCCATGCCGAACCCAGCCCCCGCCGCGTCCAGTGATCTTCGGGGCGGGGACCAAAGGAGGGGTCCCGTCCCCCCACATCTTGCGCGTGTCACCTTGAGCCTCCGGGTGGGACGGCTGCCGCCTCCCGGCCAATCTGCGCTGGTGTCGGCCGGCGCGAGGGAGCGTCGGTCAGTCAATATTTGGAGTGGCACAAAGGCGATGGAGCCGCCCGCCGCCGCGCAGCCCTCCTGCGGCCGCCCTGACCTTCCCGGCTGCCGACAGCCAGATAAATCGCGGGGCCAGAAGAGCCGCCGCCGAGGTTGCAGCCGGAGGCGTCATGGCTCAGGTAGGGAGCCCCCGCCCGGCCGCCCCGGAAACCTCTTGGCCGCCGCTGCCGCCTTCCGCGCTGCGCTCTTCGGGTGCCCCGCGGAGAAGGCGACCCCCGCGTGGGGCGCTCTCTAGGAATGCCTCGGGAGCGAAGGGCAGAGGCCGGGCAGCGCCGGCTCCGGTCCCGCGTGGACGTGGCGCCTCGCTGGCGCTTACGAGCTTGTGACTTCCTTGGCAGCCGGAGCCCCCTGCGCCGAGCCCCGCGTCGCCCACCTTCTCGGTGCCGGAGGAGGAGAAAGACCTGGGCAAGGCGCTGCGGGTGGAGCGCTTCGAGGAGATCTTACAGGGAACGCGTCCGCGCGGCGTGGACGAGGCTGGCCGGAGCTACAGCGAGGAGGATTTCGAATGTAGGTCGGGCCGCGCGGCGTCGGGGGCGGGGAGGGGGCAGCAGTCGGATGCGGGTAGGAAGGGCGCAGAGGGGCCGCGGGAACCTGCCAACCCTCATCCTCTCCTGCGGGCATCCGGAGTCCCGCAGCCTCTCTCTTCCACAGATCACCGCCAGTCCTCCCATCACATCCACCACCCTCTTTCCGCTCACCTGCCCTCTGATGCCCGGCGGAAAAAGGGGGCGTCCAAGAAGAACAAGAAGAAAAGGACACGAGCCTCAGTTGTGGGGGAGACACCCACCATCGAGGAGGAGGCTGAAGAGGGGGAGGAAGAAGAGGGGGAGGATGACACCTGTGACACGGAGACAGAGCCCACCCCGGAGGACCTTCATAATAACTCTCCAGAGGGTGTTCAGGTAGGAACCACTCAGGGTGGGAACGTGGGCCCCAAAAGGGCCTCCATTTCTGGAGCTGATCCTCCCCTTCTGCCCTTCCAGTTCTTTTTGCAAGAGGATGATGCTGACCGGCAGACTGTGCACACAGAGGAGCAAGCTGGAGTCCCAGCGCTGCCCTCAAGTCCAAGGGCTGACTCTAGGGGCCCCCAGGTTGTGGGGGGGAGCATGTCGAACAGGTGAGGGAGTGTGCAACTGGGCATGGGTGTCCACATTGGGGACCAATGGAGCCGATGCAGGGTGACGATCCTTCCAGATTGTATAGTACAGGAAGTGCAGAGGGGAGGAGGATTTTCTGGGATATTGAAGAGCAGTGGGGAGACTAGGGCAGGGATAGCATTCCACTTTGGAAGAGCGTCATGGGGTGTGTGTGAAGCTGGCGGACTCTTCCTTCTCATGTCTGGTGACCAAAGTGCCACCCCAGACCAGGAGAATCCCAGGGGCTCTGGGAGGTGGGATAGTGGCCCTTGACTTGGTAAGATTGGGCCTTTGTCCTGCAGCTCCGAACTTGAGGACTCTGGGAGTTCCAGGGTAGCCGAGGGCAGCTCCCCTGCAGGACGCCCACTCTCCAAATCGCAGCTGGGCCATCGCAGCTACAACCTCAACGAGCGTCGCCGCATTGGCAGTATGACTGGCATGGAGCAAGCACAATACCAGAAGGTGCCCACGGATGAGTCGGAGGCACTAACTTTGGCCTCAGCAGACCTGGATTATATGAAGAGTGAGTGGGGTGCAGAGGGAGGGGCAGGAATCGTGTGGCCCTGGGGTCCCTGGAGTTGGGCTATGCAGCAAGCAGGTTTCACTTGGCCTCCTGCAGCTATGAGCTGTTCTGGGAGAACCAGGGATGCCCACAACTCAGAGCCAGCCTCCAGCTTCTATCCTATGTCCATGTGTTGAGTAATCTCTGGCCCAGAAGCTGAGGACAGGATTCCATTGCTTGAGTGGAAAGAGAAAAAGTCAAGGAAGAGTCTGCTGTCGTGCAAGTGGGAAGGCCACATGGGGATTGGCTGATCAGTGCCCTTCAGTGCCCCCTGCTTCTCCATACAGGCCACAGGTTTGAGGACGTCCCAGGAGTGCGGAGGCACCTGGTCCGGAAGAGCACTAAAGGGCAAGTGGTGCACCTTGGCAAGGACCGCCAGGAGGCCAGCACTGCCCGGCTACGCAAGCAGGACCGGAAGCCTCACGAGGTGAGGTGGTCAGAGGGGCTAGAAATCTAGGCCTTATGGGTGGGGACTATGGCTGGAAACTGAGGCTGTCGGTCCTTGAAGCTGCCCCAGATGACAGGCCTCGGGGAACTCCTGGGAACTGCCCTCAGCCAGACCAGGGCTTGGGCTCAAAGGTGCTTTGATCCAGATCCTAGGGCTTGCCAGCCTCTCTCTCTCAGCATTATCTTGCCTTTCCTGGCACAGGTCTTTGTGGAGCTGAATGAGCTCATTGTGGACAAGAACCAGGAGATGCAGTGGAGGGAAACAGCACGCTGGATTAAGTTTGAGGAGGATGTGGAAGAGGAGACTGATCGCTGGGGCAAGCCCCATGTGGCCTCCCTCTCCTTCCGAAGCCTGCTGGAATTGCGCAGGACCCTGGCCCATGGTAGGCAACAGGGCAGGGAGGGAGGTCTGTGTGCCCCAGATGGGCAAGAGTAGTGCCCCCGGGGTAGCTGAGCAGGACAGAGGGCTTTTCCCTTCCCACCCAGCGGCCAAGATTCAGCAGGCCCAGAGAGAGCAGTAGCAGCTGTGCTCTCTGGGTCCGCTGCTTGGGTGCTCCTCCTGGTTCTCCTCTGCAGTCCCAGAGAGTCTTATGCCCAGGCTTCTTTTCTGCCAAGGTGTGTTTGCAAGGAGGGCAGTATCATCATTTCAGGTGAGGCCAGGCGAAGGCACCTTTGTGTGTTTTATTCTGTGGTGAGCATTAGAATGAAAAAATGCAAAGCCAAACCATGGAACTGAAGGAAATAAGTAGAACTGGGGCTTCCTGAGGAAACTGGTTTGTCATGCTGGGCTTTGGTGACTTTCCTGTAAGCTGATAAGAAAAAAGCCAAGACAGATCCTGGGGGACTCTGGAAGCAGAGCAACAGATTACAAGGAGCAGAAATGATACTTGAGATTAACCGAAGGATGGTCAGGAGTCATCTCTGTTTACTTTGAATGGGTGTAAACATCCAGGAAGAAAGACCTCCTGAGGGCTTACAGACAATCTGTGGAGGGGCCAGGATCAGCCTCCACAGGTGGCCAGCAGCCTTCCCACAGCTCTCATAGACATCAGGCCTTGGAGCTCAGAGAACTGTAGGGCCCATGGCAGCAGGGCAACAAGAGCACCCCTCTGTCCACCATCCTTTCGACCCGCAGGAGCTGTCCTTCTTGACCTGGATCAGAAGACGCTGCCAGGAGTGGCTCACCAGGTGGTCGAGCAGATGATAATTTCTGACCAGATTCGTGCAGAGGACCGTGCTAATGTGCTGCGGGCACTGTTGCTTAAGCATAGGTGAGCTTGTTGAGATGAGCCTCTTGGGCCCACAGTCAAGGTGAGATGGAGGTAGAGGGCAAGGATCTGAACCTTCCCCATCACCCCACTGGATCCCCAGTCCAGCTTCCCTTAATGCCCCTCTCTCTTTCACCACGTCCATTGCCAGACTGACATGCTGCCAGGGGGCATAACATGTTGCCAAATGTAGAGCTTGATGCACAGGTGGTCTTTCCTGCAGCCATCCCTCCGATGAGAAAGAATTCTCCTTCCCTCGCAATATCTCAGCTGGGTCTCTCGGTTCTCTGCTGGGTCACCATCATAGTGCTAACCATGTTGGAGAATGTACAGAACCCACCATCACTGATCCACTCATTGGCCATGTGGGTGAGCATGAGACACGGGTGGACATTGAAAAGGAGGTGAGCTTTCAGAGACCCCATCTGCTCAAATGATGGCTGAATTGTCCAGATCCTCTGGATGAGGAAGAGACCCCTGTTCATAAACAGATGGGGAAGGAGAGAAACGGCTGTGGGGCATTTGTGATTTTAGATGTATAAGCTGGCCTTCTAGCCAAAAGGAATTGGTTGAGTTAACTTGTCAGTGGATGAAGATGCAATTTGTGGAGTAGGATCAAGCAGTCCCAAGGTTCAAACCCACTTCAGAGTGGTTGTCTGATTACATGAATTGTGATGGACAGTGAACTATGGGGAACCAGGCCCAGGGAAGTTGGTTCAAGGCTCTCCTCTGTGGGTTGCTTCAGCAGGGAAGACTCTCACATGTATCATATGTAGTCCTAGAGGAAAGGTTTAGTTGAACTGTATTTGTTTCCTATTCATGCTGATTGTAGAAAATCCAACATGGATGGGAAAGTAGAATATGAAATGTTTCAATCTAGCAGGAGATGTCCGATGAAATTACAGGTAGTCCTCACTAAATTACTAGTCATTTTATGATAATGTGAAGTTATGATGGCCATGGAATGGTGCTTTATAGCCTATAAAACATCCCTGGCCATGATAAATGGTTGTATTTCCCCCTGCAGTCATGCAGCCACCTGTTGTGTGGGTCAGCTTTACATGGCACTTCTCAGTCATGTAACTGCAGAACGCAATGTTTTTTCTTAAAAATGCCCATTCAGATTAATGTGTTGACTTAACATCCACTGAATTTGCTTAACAATCAAACCCTGGCCAGCATGCACTTGGCAGCCCTGGGGTCCCGTTGCTGCTGATGAATGCCAGGTTAGTTAACAACAAGGCTCCTCTGATTAGGGATACCATCAAGGAGGAGCTGGCTGACCTGGCGTGCATCACTGAGACCTGGCTGGCTCCTGAGGGGGTGGGTTGCCCTCTCAGAGATGTGTCCAGCCAGGTTCAAGGTTTGGCACCAGCCAAGACCCCAGGGCAAGTGGGGTGGGGTGGCAGTGGTCATCCGAGAATCGCTGTTTGCCTCCAGGGGCCTTGCTCCATGAGTTTCCGGTTGTGAGTCCCTGTTCTTGAGATTGGGCTCTCGGGATCAGTTGGGATTGTTGCTGCTGTCCCAGCCTCCCTGCTGCGCAGCATCTTCCTTGCCTGAGCTGACTGAGGCTATCTCAGAGCTGGCGGTGGACTTCCCCAGGCTGATGGTCCTGGGGGATTTCAATCTGCCCTCCCTGGGCATGGCCTCAGGTTTGGCTCAGGAGTTCATGGCTTCCATGACAGCCATGGGCCTCTCCCAGATTATTGAGAGCCCCGCTCAAGACAGTGGCCACACTCCGGACATGATTTTCTTGTCAGAGCAATGGCAAGGTGAATTAGAAGGAGAACTTTTGTTGT
>JANHZU010009209.1:264044-280822 GCA_032468055.1 Acrochordus granulatus | reverse complement strand
CTTTAAATAAATTAAAACATGTACATGGACAAATTAGTTTTATTTTAAAAATGTTACAAGTACAGTATATACAAACATACATGTTACTTGTTACAGTCCATTTATGAGGATTCTGATTCCCAAAAGAATGACCCATTACATACTGCATATTGACAATAAGGGTTGGCATTTTAAAAAGCTGTTCTTAGTTTTTTTCCTCTTGAAGTAGTTTAATGCTCTAACAGTTGGCACTTAATTCTTTGTGTTTAATTGTCACAATCCAACATAGAAATCAACAGAATTGTCTCCCAATCTGCGCTGGATTGTGGTCTTGATGTCAAGGCTATTGCAGACATGGACTGTAAATACGCTACTGTTACATAAATAAATGTTATAAGATAATGTAGATATGGATTGAGATTTTGCTCTGAAACTTGTAAATAGTAAACTTGCATTCAAGTGGAGTTGGAGTGGAATATCCCAGCCATTCTGACATTGGCATTGGAGTGGAATATCCCAGCCATTCTGACACTGGCATGCCCTCATTGTGAGATGATAAATACTTATAGATTTGGTGCATGATCTCAATGAAGTATATTCCACTGAAATATTCCCATTAGTAGAACAGGGGAATAATTTTTTTCCTGCATCTCTTACACATTCTCAAAATGTGCTTTGGGGAGGCAGTTGTGGAAGACAAGGAAAATGTCCCGATGGGTAAAATGGCAAACACTACGATTTTGCCCAGTATGAATGTAATATTCAGTACTAATTTATATCTGTTACTTTCATATAAATACAGCACTGCAAGCCCTTATTGACTTTTAGAAATAAAAAAATCAGAGGGCCCCATCACATATGCATGCAGATTCATCCTTGACAAGAAGCATTCTCTGTACGGCACTGTGTACCTATGATTGAGATCAAGGTTAAAAGCTCAGCTCTGACTGAGCCTCCTAAAAGCACTCCACTTTTAGGTACAATATACCTTTTCTAAAGTATATAGTAAAACTACAAAGCAAATTAACTGTTTTTGACTTGTCAAGATCTTATTTACAAACAACTAAGAAAAGTATTATTGAATTTATTACTGAATAAACCTTCAATACAATTCTCATGATGTTATTAATATTTCAAAAAGCCAAATAGCTTAGGACCGGAAAGCATTAAGAGCCATCTCTTCCTAGATATTTATTTTTTATTAGATTCATATGCTGCTGAGCTCAAAACAACTTCAGCAGCTTACATTAAAAACAAAAATCTTTAAAAAACAACCGACCAGACCAAGAGGGGAGGAGCCAAAAGATATACATGGGGAAGGAGGTGAATACTCAATCACCAACCACCTCCAAGATGATGAGTCCCCATCGGAGCCCCAGGCCAGCTGGCAGAGCCAGGTCTTAAGGCTCTTCCAGAAGATCGTAAGGGTGGGCACAGATCTGACCTCTGGGGCAAGAGGTTCCACAGGGCAGGCGCCACAGATTGCGCACTGGATCGATCTAGGGTAGTGCCACCCGATCCAGAATTAAAGATGTTCAAGTCCCAGAACCATGTTCCCCGGACACCCAAAGCCACTCAGTCTTTCCAGGGTTCAACTGAAGCCTGTTTTACCCCATACAGACCTGTACAACCTCCAGACACCAATCAGGGCCAAGACAGCATCACTTGGATCATCAGGGATGGAGATGTAAATCTGAGCATCACCAGTGTACTGATGGTACCCCATCCCATGGCGATGGATGATCTCGCCCAGCGGTTTCATGTAAATGTTAAAAAGGAAAGGAGAAAGTACCAAGCCCTGCAGCACACCACAAAGCAGTGGCTGTGGCCTGGACTCCTCTCTCCCTATTATATATTTTTCTGGCTCTATTTTATTGTTTTTGAGTAATGTAAATCACTCAGAATCAGCATTCTTTAAATCTATGTAAACAATTGTAGTGGAATCTTCCCTGCAAATTTTATTTGCTTCAGATTTGGTAAAATGGGGCTTTTGCCATGGTGGATTCCCAGCTTTGAAATATTCTCTCAAGGTTACTGGCTGATGTCTTTTTAATACTTATTTGATGTTTTCTGGGCTACTGAAAGAGCCAATTTTGTTCTGCATAAGTTCTTTGTAAGTTGCAAAGAAATCTTTTTCACTGGTTTTGATGTTATTGCTGATACTGTGTTAATAACTATTAAAATTATCAAATACTTTTACTAAGAATTCATTTGACCTGGAATTTGCTAAATACCAAGACTAGTTATAAATTAATATTTAAAAATATTCATTTTCCTTTACGGCAATGGACTATCCTGTTTATGCTTACTGTTGAATCCCTTATGTTTAGCCTCTTGTGATTCTTTTTTATTTTGTAGAATATCATATAAAACAGACTATAAATATCAAATAACACCGACAGCAATATTGATTACTGTAGAAACAGTTTTCATCAGAAAGAAAAGTATTTTGTAAACCACTCTTGGTGCCGTGAGTCTGGTTTCTGAGTGTCTTTGGGTTTTGATGTATCAATCTTTTTCAGACTGAAAAAAAATGGAAAAAATATTCAATGTAGGGATATTTGACTGACTCGCTGTGTCCTAAGATTTTGTTCTGGGAGGAATGTAGTCATGAAACATGCTTGCTGCAAACACCTCATTAGCTGAATCAATCAACTGAGGAACCAGGAATCTTAACTGAAAACAAAAATATTGGAAGAAGCATATAAACAGTAAGTGAACGTTTGTTGTCTCTCTAAATGCATCACGTTTTGAAGAAATTACATGCTGTCAGACTCCAGTGCAAACACACTGTTGTTTGGGCTTCCAGAAATAAAGTTGGTGTATCATAATAAAAACTCTTCATTTTTCCATCCACCCAGCAATTAATGCTTGTTGATCCATGCTTCAGGAGTTAAGAACCGGAGGATCATAAGGCAAGTTGGAGTCTTTTTTGGGAAGAAAACCTAATTATCACCCATTAAGGTTCCGGCAAATCCACAAGAGGTTCAGCGTAGCACGTGAACACATATTCTACCTTGGCAATATATTTGCTTCATGTTCTTTTTCAAATTGCTGCAATGAGCTATAGGCTGCCTTGATGGATGGATGGTTGGATGAATAAGGGAGTGCAAAACCCTCCCAAATAAAAGATAGAACCAGTGGCCACAGTTGGGGTTTCTCATGGCAATTATCTCCAATCAATCTTCCTCAGTGTAGTTTTTAACTGAAGTCAGAACACAGACATACTCTACAAAACAAACCACTGCAACCAAGGAAAAGTGTGGGTAACGAGTTGCCCTTTAATGACAAAGTCCAAAGCAAATGTTGTAAATCGTGCTGAGTCTGACATCTGCCAGCAGCTTCCTCTTTTTAATTTCAAATCCCTGCACTGCATTTGGGGAAAGGGCAGCTGAGCTCAGGCTGCATTCACCAGCAAAGCAGATACGAACTTTGCATGCAGGAGTTGGGATATACAGTCCTGGGGAAAACAAAGCCCGCCCTCTTCCAGTTCCCTAGTTTTACGCACCAGGACGCAGTAAGAATCATCTGGTCCTCAGCAGTTCTTAAAGGTAGGTCGAGACCACCTCAGATGAACAACAGCACGTGACATATGACACCATGTCACCGTTTCTTTTACAAGCGGAGAGTTGAAGTTCGCACATCTTCGATTTGCCAAGGTTAGATACCCCTGACCTAGGGTTTCTAGGGAATACACGAACTCACACACGCACTATGGATACCCCCAGTAACTATGAATTATGATTAACACAGCAAACAATAGGCAAATGAGTGACTTACTTTGAAGGTGGCTTATTCTCCAAGGCTGGGACAGGTGGACAGCAGACTCGGACACAGCTTAGGTTTTGATCCAGCCCTGCAGAGTTTATATTCTGAGGTTGTGTTCTTTTCGGCCTTAACTCGCCACTCAAAAAGCTTTTTGCGTAAGATGCTAAATTTGGAACGGTGACAATGCAACTGGGAGTAGCTTCATCCATTTTCTTCTTCTGCTTTATAATAGTAAAATGACACATCCTGGTTTAAAACAGGCTGGGTGCAACATCTAATATCAACGCTCAGCATATAGGAACACTTGAGTCGCATCCTATAAGTTCGGTAACATTTAAACAATCCCGGAAAGGATGTCGGGCTTTCGTTATTTTGTACTGCAATGATACTGGAAGGCAGTTGAGCACCAGAACGATTTTCAGCCAAAGAAATGCACTCTAGGGACTTCTCATATCACAGTGTTATACAGGAGGTTCTTGACTTACAGTCATTCGTTTAACAACCATTCAAAGTTACAACTGCACTGGCAAAAGTGACTTACGACCGGTCCTCACATTCATGACTGTAGCAGCATCTCCATGGTCACGTGGTCAAAATTCAGGTGCTGGGCAACTGGCATGTATTTATGACAGTTGCAGCATCCTGGGATCATGTGATTGCCATTTGCAACTTTCCCAACGGCTTCCATCAAGCAAAGTCAATGGGAAAGCTGGATTTGCTTAACGACTGCATGATTCATTTAACAACTGCAGTGACCTGCTTAACAACTATGGCAAAAAAGGTCATTAAACAGGGTGCAACCTATTTAACAACTGCCCTGTTTAGCAATGGAAAGTCTGTTCCCAATTGTGGTCATAAGTCGAGGACTTATCTATATATTTTACAACAATAAAAATAGGTTTTTAGACTTAGCAGTTCAATTCTGCTTGCAGAGTTCATGCTTACAATTGCTTCCATCTTCTAGAACCACAAAGCACAACATTCAAGAATGTCCAGAGGGGGTCAAGAGATGCCACACAATTCATACTCATTGTTTCACAACATCACACAATGCATACATGTCACCCAACTGCTTCTAGGGGGTTCCTACGGATAAGATTGGCAGGAGAAAGCCAACCCGCACGCAGACATGGATAGATAAATGTTTTTGGTCTAGGAAGAAACAGTTCAGGTTCAGGAAGCCAACTGGGTACTCTATTAAAAGTATTACTATTAATAGTAAAAGACGCACCAAAATGTTTTTAAAGCAAGCCGTGGGCATCTCTGAGCTTGTAACTGCGTGCGTTTTAAGTACACGGAAGCCACTGCACGGAAAAGCCAACAGTGATAATTTTCCTTCTTCTGTACGGTATTTATATCTGTTATATCTGTTATATATATATCTGTTATATATGCTATATGTAATTCAAGACAGACAGCCTTGGTTGGAATCATTCTATACTTGGTAATAATACACCAATTATCAGGGTACACAGAGAGTATTCTTTTTAGCTTTGGAAACCAGAATGCACCTCGTAACGATTTACAACAAACTGGGCTTTCTCAGCAGCTTTAAACCTCGCGGGGATCATTACGCTTGAAAAGAAATAATGCACAATTCACACACAATAATATATTTTCATTCTCTGCCTTCATGTTAAATTCATAACTTTCTGATTAGGGGCTATCTTCAATGTTCTTTGAATAAAAGTTATGATTAGATACTTGTTATATTACACAGGTATTTTTCTTAGCTGAAACAGAAATGAAATCCCAGGTTTTTTTTAATATTAGCAGCACATTACCTTTGCAATAGGAGTCAAACATGTTACAGGAGTCGTACTGAAAGAAAGCAATCGATTGCGCTGCATTGCTCTCGTAGGGAGAAGGGGAGGTTGAAATGTTCTTCCATCCTGTGAAGGAAAAAACAAGTATACAAAATCAGTACACATAAAATGACACATTCGTTTTAGAGCAATTAAAAAGCCTTTGCAGAAGCTGAAAAGTGTTTCTGGTTTGCAAAGGAGTGCAGGTAGCCCTTGACAGATGACCACCACAGAGCCTGCCCATTGTGGTTGTATGTTGCAACGGTCATAAAACTGTGTTGGTCTCTTGACTGACCTGATTTTGTGACCTGGCTTTTGCACTGGTCATAAAACGAGTGCGGCAGTTAAGCAAACCAACGTTTCACTATGGACAGGGTTTTGCTGAAAATCAGAAGTGCTGGGTTTTGGCAAAACTGTCACAAGGCGCAGTCACATAAGTTCAGGATGCTGCGACCGCCATAAAATGAGGCCATGCTGCTGATGCCTGAACTTTGGTCAGGCGACTGTGGAAGGGGCCTGACCGCCAGAACTTCAAGTCTGGGTGGCAAGCCCCCTTGCAACTTGGAATGGTCACTAAGCTTCCAGTCTTAAGCCGAGGACCACCCGTATATTAATCCTGAATTCCAATGGAACAAGCTGGCCGTGTTCTCCTCAAAGTTCACAGCTGTGCCTCAAGGACAGACGTCCCCTTAAAATTAGCCAGGGAAGCGCTCCATGCTGCTTTTCCCACCAGCTTCCAACAGCAGGAAAATGCGCGCGCGCAAAGAGGGCGCAACCTCACGGTTTGGCGACGCTAGAAAGCACACTGAAGTGCAACAGCCTGCAGATTCAACACAGTTTTCTCAAGGGAGAACCTCACCGTCAGCTCCTTGAGCACCTCTTCTTTTTCGCTGGACTCCTGTTGCAGGCAGCTTACGGGGCGACGACCCTCCAGCCTGGGCCCCTCTTCTCCTTCCTCGAGCCTGTGTTGACGACAGGATGAAGGAGGCTGGGAGACAGCAGAGCGCCCACTCGCCTCCCTCAACCGCTGCTGACGCTGCGGGCATGCGACTTTCGTTAAGAGCACCTAACTTCTGGTTCGAACATCGGTGAGGAGGTCACCAAGTCAAGATGTGGCTAATAAACCAGAAAGCGTGTGGAATTTCGGTGCAATATATTTGCACTCGTACTCCTTCGCTGAAAAAAACAAGAGCCTGATCTACTTAGTTTTTCCTGGACGTTGAACCCAGAGGGAATTATTGTCCACATGTTTACGTTATTAATTGCACAGGTAGTTTGCAGCTGTATCTATCAGTTTAAAATCTGATGCCTGCGGAATAATTTTGCTAAGCTCCTAGATTTCCCTTTATCAAGCTTGAGAAGCAACGTGGGGAGAGGGGAAGAGAGGAAGGTTTGAAGACAGGGAACAAAGAAGAAGCACATGCAGATTTTATTCTCCCCTAAATGCACTCAATAAATAAAAAATAACCTCTTTGTGAATATTGCACCGCGTTACTACATTTCCCCTTCGATGCCTACATTCACGAGAAGGCCGCTAAAATATAAGGGAAATTCTTAAGTTGACGTTGCAAGGGATTCGCAGACTCTCCCCTCCCTTCAACATTACAGATGCCAACAATAACCATGGTGTGAAGGATTTGTTCGGATGATCCAACCTCCCGAGTTCTTCAAAGGGACGTGAAACAGAGAGCCGTGGCCAACCTCTTTTCGACAGTTGCCAAGAAAACGGTGAGAATCTCATTCCGCCAAGATCAAGCTTAGCCCCAATGAGATTAGCACTTTAGCACCTTCCAATTATTATTTTGTTTTTAAATTTGTCCAGAATTTGCATCCTTTGCATCTGTGCTGCTTGCAAAGGAAGTCTTGTGAAACGTGAAGCAATGTGAAACTGGCATAGATCTGAAGTTGTCTGAACTTCCTCTTTTCTAGCTCAGCCGCGCACTGCAGACCTTAGGTGGTCTCAAGCCAGCAAAGGAAACAGCCATGATTTTAAACAGTGATATACCGGTAGTCCTCGACTTAGCACCATTCCTTTGGCAACCATCCAAAGTTACAAGGACACTTAAAAAGTGGTTTATGATCAGTCCTTGATCTTATGGCTGTCGCAGCATCCCCACGGTCACATGCTCAACATTCAGGCATTGAGCAACCAGCATATATTCACAATGGTTGCAGCATCCCAGGGTCATGGGATTGCCATTTATGACCCTTCCAGTTAATTTTGGACAAAGTCAGTGGGGAAAATGGCAGGCAATTATAAGTTGCAATCATGTGTTCTCTTGTTTAATGACTGCATGTGATTCATTTAATGACTGCAACTCAAACTGCTGTTGTTAAGTTGGTGTGGTCACATTATTTTTTGCTTTATAATCATCTTGTTTAGTGATGAACTAGCAGGCCCAATTATGGTTGGTAAGTGAGGACTACCTGGATGTCTTTTCTGCTTGAAAGAACTTTACCCTTAAATTTCTTACTCCAACCTTAATGGAAGCATTCTGACTAATCCCAGAAAGATTTTGACCTCATAAGCAGCCAGTTCTAGATTGGAGGTGAGGATTGTCTATTATGATGTTACAATAATTCAAATAAGATCAGAACAGGCATTTCCAACGTCAGAGTCTTCTTTGTAAGGTTGAAACATTTTAGGGTTTCCATTCCAAAACATTTTTTCACACTTCTAGTTCACTTTGGATAGGCTGGAGAATAAGCAAGAATGAAGCTTTTATGTTTTCTGTTTCCTCTGCCTCATGATCACAGATGTGTGGACTTCAACTCGCAGAATTGCTTTAGACATTCATTGAAGATAAAACATTGACTTTTATTGAAAAATAAAAATTTTTACTGTAGCACCTTCAGTTGCTTAACGAAAAGGAAGGCCCTGTCAGCTGTCCATTGAGCACAAATAATTGATGTGAATGGACACATGATAAATGGAGGGTCTTATCCATAACTTACTTTATCCAGCAACCCTAAAGATGATTGAGAGGGTCAAGAGAAGGGCAGAGAAGATCTTTGCAGACCCTTCTCACCCTGGACATAATTTTTTCAAACCTCTTCCCTCTGGACAGCACTATAGGGTATTGCATACCAAAACAGTATCGTCTAAGATGTATACATATTTATCAATAGATTGTGGCCTTAATTCTACACTTATTATATTCCTTTTCTGCTGGCTGCATATTTTGCATGCACTGTTTAATTTACTGTTGAATACCTAAGTTTATTTAAGTTATTCTTTTATTTATTGTTGTCTTGCAAATATACTGAGAGCTTCTGTCCCGGAGTCAAATTCCTTGCATGTCTAACCATGTTTGGCCAATAAAGTATCTGAATCCAATGCGTTCTGGGCAAGATTCATAAGTTTAGCAGATTGGATATGGTTGCTTTAATAAGACACTACAAGAGAGACATAAAATGAGTGCTAGACCTTTTCTCTTGGTTCTCCCTGCTTTGAAGCTCTGGGCTCGTTTGCTTCTGTAGCTCAACATCTCCACTCAGCAGGCTCACTGTGTCCTTTAAAAGGGAATTCTCCTTCTTGAGCTCTGAAATTTCTTTCTGACATTTCTCCAGCTCATACTTAAGAGACTGTATCTGATCACGGTAACTTTCTTCCTGAGAAAAATGGCAAAGATAGGTATTAAGTCTTCACATTAGAAATGGTGGTGATGAGATTCCACTTCTCAAACAAGAAAGAGAACATGAGGTAGATCAGACCAAGAGTCAACTCCACAGAAAGACTAAAACCACTTTTACTGACAGTAGCTGTAATGACTGAATCTTGCTCGTCTTACTGTGCTGTGCCTCCCTGCTCTTATACTCATGTTAATTAGGGAGGTGTCTGTTGGAGATGCTCCCACAAACTTTCTGCCTTTTAGGACTGAAGGTATCTCTTCTCCTCTACTCCCTTCTGCCTTTTATGTAATGTGTATATGTTATAGAATTATGTTCCTGCAAAACTGGAGACTTTCCTGCAGATTTTCCTCCCCAAGAGCAAGGGCATCTGTGTATGAGTTGGTGGGTCGTAGCTGCGTGTCTATGAAAGTCAAGATGGTAGCCACATTTGTCTGACTGAAGCCTCACCCTCTTTTGACATGCACTGCAGTGCTCCTAAAAAGGAGTGAGGCTTTGATCACACAATTGTGGTTGCTATCTTGACTTCTTGACGCTTTATCCCAACTTTGCAAACATCTCTACGCAATATGATAAAGCCATGAATAATATCTGTAGCAGTGTGTTTATAATCTCCTGGGAAAGTTTAAAAAAAAAGATACACTGCTAAAATTCTGAACTATGAAAAAATTGCCAATTATTAGAAATTAGCTAATGCTTTCTAAGGACAGATTTAAATTTTCCATCCAGTTCCAAGACATTTCCATGAAGTGAGAATCTTGCCTGTTGTTTTTGGGCACTCCTCAAGTTCTTCAGTTCCTCCTGAAGTTCCTCTTTCACTTTACCATGGATCATGGAAGATACCTGTTGCTCTGACAGCTCCTTTCTCAGAGAATCTAAAAAAATTGACAGACTTTCAGAGTGTGGAGAGATGGTTGAATGTAAAACAATTACAGATATTCTGGGAGTAAAATTACTGTGAATTTATACATGCAACAGCAATGGATACTAGATATTGTCCCATGTCTCTGCCCCAACTGTGGCCATTCCTGAGCCAGTTGGCCTTAGCCCTCTCTTGGCTGCACCTCAACTTGGCTACATCAAAGTACTTACATGGGGCTCCCCTTGAGGACTGAAACGATCAGGCTTCTAAAACAGAGCATATTTTATCTATGTGACTGACATGGCACTCTGGCATCACCTACCCAGCCATTCCACATGCATCAAAAGTGGCATTTTCTAATCAGAGTAGTTTGATCTGGTTCATCTGCTGATCCATGTCATTATGGGCAAACATCTCTCCACCATCTGGCTACTGGACTCTACGGCTGTTGCATAAATTGCCACAATTTTAACAAGTTCACCAGTGGAAAAAATAAAAATCTAGATATCTCCAAAACATAGTAATATCTTGGTGATTTGGAGCATTTACTAATACCCTGCAGTGTAATTCAACAAAATATGTTTGAAAAATGTCTTAAAATTCCCAAGGGAGGGAAAAGAGGACAAGAGATAAAAGCAATATGGTTTTTCATATCCCTAATTAGTGCTAATCATCAAAACAGTGAAAGCATGGTTGATGATACCTATCAACAAAGACTGTTGTTTCTGCATCCTCTTCATTTCATACTGTAACACTCTTCTTGCCTTCTCTTCCAAGGCCAGCATTTCTTGAAAGTGGGACCGCTGTTGAGCCTTGAATTTGCCATCATGCTCCTTCTTCCAAGCCTCCTTTACCTCCTGCCACCAATGGAAACAGTCTTTAGTCCTCTTATGCTGAGGTCAATCAACCACGAATAACTGGTACAGGCATGTATGTAGAAATTATGATGGCATCTTCACTGACAATGTTTCTTAGCTCCCACAGGTATTCTTAGTGAATGAACTCGCAAGCGTTTTTAATACGTTGCGGTTACTCTCACAAAATTATCATGGGGAGTGGGGGAGGTTTGCCTGTTTACCAAAGAGTTGTTGATTCAATGGTTACTCTGCCCCACACCTTTTGCCCCCAGAGAACTTTGCACTACTCTAACTCTGATTTACTTTCCTGGGTAGGTTTCCAAATAACGTCCTTCACTGCAGCTATCTCACCTTTATTTTTTAAGAATATCAAAGCACAGTTCCGAAACATTATAAATATCACAGGTGCTAAGTCAAGGTAGTACTCTAATCCTTTTAAATCAATGTAAAATATTAAAATATAGGAGAGGATAGTATGCAGCACAGGAAAGATCTAGACGCGGGTGCCGCATGATGTGACCGCAGAATATTTTATTTTGTCGAAGTTCGTTTGGGAGAATTCCTTTGTCAAGGGTTCTGTGTCTGCTATATTAAAATATTTCCGACTGGCCTTTGAGAGGAATGTTCCCCATTTTGGTGCCCGTTTTCTTTTTTGTTTTGCCAGATGATGTCAGTCTGAGTTCGGAGCAACTCAGGAGTGAGGCTATGAAATTAAGCAATTGGATAACTTTTCCAGCTGTCACAGCCAGTACACCTTTGCGCATTTTTGGGTTGACTTTTATTCTAAAGTTCTTCTCCATCTGAAAAAGTATCTCCCAAGCTTCTGCACTCAACAATTCAGAACAGTGAGCTCCCATGTGAAGGAGAGAAAAGGAAACCAACAATGAATGTCAGTACAATCCAACCTTGAATTCTTTCTCCAGGAGACTGATAGCTTTCTGCTGAGATGCTTCCAGATGACTGTCATGGCTGCGGCTTTGCTTAAAAGCATCTTGCAACACTTTTTCTTTCTCTTTATCAAAGTGTCGGGGATCTGGTTGTTTGAAGCCTTCTCTGAAAGCCTTTCCTTGCTGTTCTGTTGTTTGCTTCAGCTGTGTGTCCTTCATGTATTAAAATTAGGAAGGCACAATGATTAACTTGTGTCATTACCTTCTTGGCATCAATACAAGTTCTCTCAAGGCAAATTTATTCCAAGGACATTCTCTTAATGCTCTCAGCTTTGAAAATGCACTACCTGACAGACCGGATTTAATGGTTTTCCACCACCCGTCTTTATAGCTCATTGAAAATAAGTAGAGAGACAGATATTAGCCAGGCCAGGAGGAAACCCTACTGAGGCAGATCAAGTTAAGCTTGCTGATGAATCAACAGGATGAAACAATCTATATTTACAGACACAGATATTTTACTGACGTAAGCAAAATTAATTTCCTCACAATCAATCAATCAGATTGTGAAGAGAGAATCACAACAATCAGTTCAATTGGATAGCATAGGGGCCCAATAATTTTAGAGATAATCCTATAAACTGTAGGTTCTACTTAGGGCATCCAAGATGGTAGGTGAAATCCCACTTTTTTTGACATGTATCGTCATTCCCATCTTGACTTTTTTGACATCCTCCTCCCCTGTGGCCTTGGGCTGCAGCCTGCATCCTCAGACCAAGCAAATGCTGCTTATGGTATCTACTGTGAATTTGCGGCTGCTTGTTAATCCCACCAGAAGGACAGCTCAACCTGGAACTCAGGGCCCAAGTCCACAACTGTGCAACAAAACTCCTGAACCTAAGCATGTTGGTTTTTCTCAAGCACTTTGAGACAACAGTACTCAGAATCTCTGAACACAGAAAACACTGCCTGGGGATTACAGGAGTTATAGTCCTGAAGAATCCAAGGCATTCTGATTGAAAAGAGAGAGCCCAAAGGTCTCTGGCTTGGCTTGTACAGTGCACACACATGCAGTGAGTAAGATCAGAGAGACCCAGAATCCAAGGCTGAAGAGGAACAGGTCATTACACCTCTTTATCACTTCTTATTCAGAATGGTGATTTATACAAAGCAGTGCTTCTCAACTTTAGCAACTTTAAGGTGGGTTGGACTTCAGCTGGCTGGGAAATTCCGGGAGTTGAAGTCCACCCACCTTAAAGTTGCCAAGGCTAAGAGGAATCAAGCTTACAGTTCTGAAGAAGCATTTGTTATGAAATATCAAAACAGAATCTGCCACAGTACTTGAGCTTCCAATTCTGTCTTTTGGTAGTACCATTCCTCTTGCAAAGTTTTGGTTGTCTCCTTTGGAAGACTTGCAAAAGACCGCTTGTCTTCTTTTTTGGGCGCACTTCGAGGATCCAGCCTTGAAGAAACAACATTTTATTTTGTTATGAAAAGAAGATTAGCATATTTCAATAGAGTAACTGCCAGATATATCAAAATAGCTGTTGATGTAAAGTTGGTGGTCCTTAGAGACCGGTTAGAACTGCACCTTTGTTTTTCTCCATTTCTGGTGCTCTGGCCAGAGGTTGGCTGGTCTCTGCTTTTTGCCTTTTCTTTAGGCTGTTTGGAAACCTCGCTCTGTTGTATAAATGGATCCTGGGATTAAAAAATAATGCTTCAGTTAGGAAAATAGATAGTATTTACTCCAAGTCATCTCTATATTATGGGAGTGCCAAATAGTAGGCCACTCTCACCTTTTCATTTCAGAGTCTTGATTACCATTTGGAGATTAAATATTGAATAAATTATTTTCACAATTCTAGGCTAGCAATTCTTTGGAGCTGTGGCCTGTTACAAAGCAGGTGCTACTTCTTCTGAGCATTTAAGGCTTTCTCCCAGGCACAGTTCCCTTGGTTTCTCTTCGATCAACCACACTGAATGTTAATGATAAAGCCCCTCAACCAGAGCTGATATCAAATTCTCTTCCATGAACATTATACCCTTCTTTCACCTGTCAAGGCTAGAATAAACATGTCACACAACTGATGTCTACGTACGCTCTCATTAATACAGGACATGATTTGTAGAACACAAATACTTTATTGAAAGGGCAACTGGACTTCTGATGGTCCTTACTACTAACACGCAAGAAAACAAGAGTCAAATGTGGATTAAGGCAAACCACAGCTGGAAAAGACTTAGAAGTCGTACAAGACCAGGTTAGGAATAGACCGACATGGAGAAAATCTGTAGTAGTCACTAGGAGTGGAAAAATGATAGGTTAATCATTCATGGCTAAAGAATCAGTAGTGACAGAGCTTTGAAGCGGGTAGGATAAAATCAATCGCCAAAACAATTCTAGTATTTGTGCAACTGAAAAGGACTGGGTCAAAACTACCCATTATAGTTCAACAATGTTGTTGAAAATTTCTTTCATTTCATTGGGTTTGAGACAATCGATATTTAACCATTGATCTTAAATCCTCACTGCTAATTAAAACACACAAGGAGCGGAACAGAAATCATCAAGGGTTGTATTAACACTCCAGAGAGCGTGCAAACAAGCTAGCTCTTCCGTTCTAGGGCGGTACTCAGTTCATCTGAGCAAACTTTCGGAAGCTTCGCTTTTATGCCCTCTCTGGCTCCTTTTTATATCCGGAAGCCCACATTTATCACACCCAAGTAATATGAAACAGGCATTATTGTATGCTCATGTAGGCACCCAGGGTCCTATTATAGTCAACTCCACGCTATCTGAATCTCTTGATCTAGCAGTTGAAGACCACCAATATCCTGGCTCGGCTTTTCACCTACCGTCTTCAAAAGATACGACCATTTCTCTCACCCCCAGCCAGGATGCCAGGTGGGTGTTGGGAGCTGCAATGCACAACCGGGCTGTTCTTTAATTAACGGAGCTACAACCTAATTTTGAGTAACCACTTTTTGTCGTTACTATGGCTTCTCCTTATCCGTGATTGCAGAGTTGTGTGGCCAGGGCCTGAAGAAAAAGACAATGGATTTGATGTTTGCATAATTTGCATAGCTTCCTACTTTACACTGCTGTATTTGGCCCAGGCTAATCAAGTCTGGCCTCCAACTGTAACCATGGGATGTCTCCGGAGGTCCCAAGGTCCACGAGAAGAATCCTGGTGGACTAATGGATTTAAACTGAAGTAAGGGGAGCCGTGCTGTTCCAGTGACTGTACAAGGACAGTCTTGCTCATAGGACACCGAACTGCTGACGGGGCTCAATGGTCTGTCCAATGACCACCTTTAGGTGTCTTATCACTTTCCTAGCGACTGACTTATTTAGCAGTGGCTATTTCTATTTACAGTGAGACGGTGGTTATTTATTTATTTAAGATCACGCATTATCCAACGTATTTTAGATAAGAAGGAATTTCTGAGCACAAAAACGTTCACCGACTTTAAAGGATTGTTCTCAAGTCGAACTATTCCTATTAGAAATAAAATTAAATGACATTTTTATGCTTGGACAGACGACCACCCAACCACAAGACTTCCTTCCACCTTGCCTGGTTTCTTTACCCAGAGTAGCCCCATCTTCTGAAACATGGAGAAGCAATTGTCTGATCTGCACACCTATTATATTTTAATGCATGCCAGTACAGGTAATCCTCGACTAATGACTGCTCACTTGGCAACCATTCGAAGTTCTGATGGACCACCTAGAAGGTACTTACGACACGGTTCAGTAGTTCCGATGGCCACCCCCTCTCTCTGGAGAGATAATGGGTCTTCCTTCTCTGCAGGTGTTTCTACTGAGGCTGGATATGCGCTCTAGGACTGGATCCCTGCGTGGCTCCTTTCCATCTGCTGCACTGACCAAATGCACTTCTAAGCTGCATCAACAGAGGGGGGCCGTCGAGCTCACGGAAAGTGACAGCGCCAAGGAGACTGCACGAGTGACGCCGCGTTTGGGAAACCGCTCCAGTTCTGAGCACCGTGGTGCAAAGAAGATGCCAAGACCCTAGAAAGAGTGCGGAGAAGGGCAACCAAGGCGATGATGGGTCTGGAGGCAAATCCCTTCCTGAACAGCTGAGGGAACTAGGCACTTTTAGCCGAACGAAGAGAAGACTGGGGGGAGACGCGATCGTCGTCTTCCAATGCTTGAAAGGCTTTCGTGGGGGAGGGGGGCACTGATGTATCCTCCACGCTTCCCGAAGGCAGGGCAAGGTGCAACAGGCGAAAGCTTGTGAGAAAGAGAGCCAACCTGGAGAACTATTAAGCCAGGGAACCATCGACCTCCTAGAGTCGTGGGGGCTCCACCGCTGGAGGCCTTCAAGGACAGAGTGGACAACCATTTATCTCGGATGTACAGGGTCTTCTGCCTCGGACAGAGGATTGGATTAGAAGACCTCCAAGATCCCTTCCGCCCCTCTGAATTCCCAGAAGCCTCAGTCGGCACTGCGAGTGGCAGAGTTCGCGAGAGGTGCTCGGCAACCTGGAGAGCGAGAAGTCCGCATGAGGTTCCTCGCTCATGTTGGGCGAAGCGGAATCCAGCCCGCTTCCGTCCCTCTCTAATGGCTTTGGCAACTCTGCAATTTTCTCTCGCTCCCGACTTGACTGCAGGAAGGCATTCCCGAACCTGCTTCTTGCATTTCACTGTTCTCCCGTGAAGTAGAACATCCATAACGCACTCTCGTGCCTAGAGAAAAAGGCACAGACAAGGCTATGAATCACGCAACAGGAAACGGTGAAAGTGCCATTGCACAGAGGATGTTTAAAAATGGATCAATGTGCCATAATCCCCTCCTTAAAAGGGAAACTGTGCCCTCTCTCCCTGCTACTGCGTTTAAATATTGATGGAGAAGAACTCCAGCTGTGCTTGATAAGTGAGGTAGCAAAGGAGGGAAGGAAGCGATGATTCACAGCCCAGCAGATGTCCGGGGTAAAATCAAATCAACAGGGGACAGATCAGGTCTGT